>ONZH01029853.1:0-87732 GCA_900303285.1 Rhinella marina | reverse complement strand
TTCCTTCACCACTGTAGCAGGTAGCTCCATTCAGTGGGGCATGCTGGGAGATGTAGTTCAGGCACAGCTCAAGGTCCACAGGTTTTTATGTCCATGACTCAGTGTAGACCGTTCAGTGGGAAATCCAAGTTAGTGAAGTAAAAAGAGAATTGAATTAAAGAGGAGTAATGTTGCATTAAGCATGGAGCGCCGGTAATACTGGCAGCAATATCGCTAGATTGGAAGCAGGAAAAGGGGCAAATTTACAATTTAAATGAAGATATTTAGATTTTCACTTTTTCCAGCAGAGAATGGAAACGCGGAGAGATGGACATGGAGGAAAGAAGGAAGAGGGATGGAGGGGAGGCTGAGGTGACACAAGGATAGGAGCTTAAGGATCCTACTATGAAGATGTAGATAGATAGATATATTAGATCATAGATAGATGATATAGATAGATAGATAGATATTGTAGATAGATAGAGAGATATTAGATACGATAGATAGATAGATAGATAGAGATATATAGTATTGATAGATAGAGAGAGATAGATTAGATATAGATATCGATAGATATTAGAGATAGATAGATAGATAGATTAGATAAAAATGCACCAATAAAGGTGTTTTTATTTTACCAGAGCAGCGACGTTTCGGTCCACGCTATGGAACCTTTCTCAAGCGCAATGTGACATACACCAGTGTTGAAGCAATATATACAGAGACATGATTCATTATGTGTAATAATTCAATAAATAGATTAATGTAAAATGGTGACAAACAATGTGTATATAAAAGACAATTCATCAAATAAATATTGTATATAACTCCATCTCATACATATAGTGATCCATGATAATAACATTGTGACAACACATATAAAATAACATAATCAGTGATTAGTACAATTTCATCAAAGAATCACCTGTGCAACAACATATGTGTAAATCAATCATAATGTGTAATCTAAAATTCAAAAGAACTCACCAGCGTGTATGTTGGTCCGCCGCCATTCGGCGTTGTAGGCATCAAACTGAGACTGCGGACATCCGTGCGTGCGTTCATGTGGAGCACAAGGACCGCGTGATCATTTAACTGGAACACGTACTCACACGTGCGTTCCACTCGGAAGTCATGGTGCACTGGTCCCTCACTCCACCGACCCGCTTATCATGTATGTCGCAGTACATATATACAACAATCTCAGCCCCTCCCCTTTCCCCCCCTCTCTGAAAGGAATGAATACAGTGCTGAGTGACATGTCTGCTCTGGAATACTCACAGCATGTTGTATGTGTAGGACTACAAGTCCAGTACAATGACACTGCTGATACACCCAGGAATTTCTCCCTACCTTTCTGTACAATACTCCTCTACAGCTTTTGCCAGCATTGTCTCCTCTCACTGCTGCAGCCACTGTTTGTTATAAAAGCCTTGAGCCTCAGTGTGTTCTGGCTGAAGGGGTAATGTTTTATCTGAAGGAAACCAGGGAGAAAGCAGATAGCAGGAGCGGCAAAGAAAGGGGGCGTGGCCAGTGACATCTCGTGTACAGACTCTTATCTGAACTCTGAGGCTGTGAACAAAACATCACAGAGCAGAGAGATAAGGTGACATCACAGGTCATGTGACCCTCAGTCAACTCTGAGAAACCAGCAGCTTTGGAAACACAAAGTATATGGGAAAGTTGTTATACCTGACAAGTTAGAAACATATAAAGAACAAAAAAATAACTCGGACAACCCCTTTAACTACAGCCAAACAGGTATGTATATTTTTTTGTAACATTGGGGGATCAAACCATTGTTGCAAATGTTCCCATCTGCGTCATATGGTGATCTGACTTGATAGCCATATCGTGTTCGAGTATCCGACACGAAATACCACTGTCAATGTCAATGCCCCGTTCCACAGTATAAACCATTAGAGTCTTTCAGCATATGCTATGTGGTATCATTATATACCCCCATGCATTTTTTTGCCTAAAAGTGCTCATTATTGTCTCAAAGTATTTATTGTAGTATAGTCCATACTGCTGTCGTTACACCTCGTGACCAGATATTATGGTGTAAACAACACCAAAATAGAAATAAGAGTATATTGATGTCATAAAATACGTATTGAAAATATACAAAAATATATAAAATGCAAATTGTGAAAAAAATTAAAAAATTTTTTTACCAAAAATTCTCTAATATAAATTAATTCTTTATTATGCTCATTATATATATATTTTAAATGTTCTATCATATACCTCAAAAAAGGAGAAAAAACTTTTTGAAAAAAAAGAGAGAAATAAAAATATCAAAAAAGCGCAAGTCTCCAAGGTTGTTGCACACACACGTCAAACTGCGTCCGGACCCAATCACAAATCACGCTGGGTTTTTCACAGTCCATCTGGGCTTGTGAAAGCAAATCTGCAAATGAGAATAAAAAAATTAATAATAATAATAATAACACTGATATATTACTTTAAGTACACACCATATCAGAATCGTAGAGGGTTCTCAACATCATGTGTGGATCCATGGCTTATACTCCACATTGAGTCCAAATGGTCTAAGTGTGTTTAATCGTTTGATCCATAATATCTCACGTTTCTTTAACGTCAATATACGGTTCCCACCCCTTCTGGCTGTGGGTACATGATCGATAATCATGCACCTTAAGTCACATTTTTTGTGCCCTGAATCCGTAAAATGTTTCGACACCGGCAAATCCATACGTTTTATTCGTATCGAATACCGATGCTGGTTCAAACGGGTCTTAAAGTCCCATGATGTTTCGCCCACATACAATAATGGGCAGGGACACCAAAGGACATAAATGACAAAACTCGAGTCACATGTCATATAAAAATTTAATCTGTATCTATAATTTTGAATAGGATGCTCAAAGTGTGTTCCCTTCTGTACATAACGACAGTTTACACAATTAAGGCACGGAAAACAGCCCTTCTTTTGTAAAGTCAGATAGGTTTGACCAGTCTTTTTTTGTGAACCTACATCCGTCCGAACAAGTTTATCTCGGAGATTCGGAGGTCTCCGATATGACATTAAAGGAAAATTCTGCATAATCTCTATGTTGGGGAAGTTGTTTTTTATCGTTCCCCAATGTTTTTTCACTATTTTCTGTATTTCGTAACTATCTTCCCCAAAAGTGGTTACCAGGGGGATTCTTTTGTTAGTGCCCATTTTTCTCTTGTTCTTATTTGATGTAAATAAAGTAGATCTATCCACTTCATTTACAGTCTGTAAATGTTTTTGTAAAAAATTTTTGGGGAATCCCCTCCTCTCAAACGCATTACTCATCTTCTCTAAAGTACCTTCCAAGTCCATATGATCACTGGTAATTCTTTTAGCTCTAAGGAATTGACTCAATGGTAGAGATCTCACCATGGGTCTTGGAGGCGCACTATTATATTCTAACAAGGTATTCTTGTCTGTTGGTTTAATATACACCTTCGTGTGTATCTGATCCGATTTCATATATACAGACACATCCAAAAAGTGTACCTCAGTTCTGGAATATTCAATAGTAAATTTTATATTGATATCAATGGTATTTAAAAATGTAAAAAAAGACATCAATTCACATTCACTACCAGTCCAAATAAGGAAGACGTCATCGACATGAGGCGGTCCAAGGTGGAACGCAGGGACCACGTGATACATTCATGCGCTTCACAGTGGAACGCACGTGTGAGATACGTGTTTCCAGTTAAATGATCACGCGGTACGTCTGTGCGCTCCACAGTGGAACGCACGCACGATGTCCGCAGTCTCAGTTTGATGCCTACAACGCCGAATGGCGGCGGACCCAACATACACGCTGGTGAGTTCTTTTGAATTTTAGATTACACATTATGAATTGATTTATCACATATGTTGTTGCACAGGTGATTCTTTGATGAAATTAGTACTAATCACTGAATTATGTTATTTTTATATGTGTTGTCACAATGTTATTGTCACGCGAGGTCGGCGTCGCGCTCCCTCTGCACGACATCGCCGGACCTCTCCGCCCCCCTACAGACAAGCAATAGGGAATTGAAGTGCTGGTCTTGTCAGCCAGCACTTCATGAGTTAATTCTCTGTTTGGGTTTAGCCATGTGGTGCTGATCACACCACATGGCTACTTTACATATTGTTTGGACAGCTTGCTCCGCCTCAGGTCATGTGATGCTGGCCACATCACATGATCCTGGGCGGGCTATTTAAAGATAGCAACTGCCTCACTCAGATGCCTGTGATTAGTCTTCTGAGATCAGTGCTGTGTGTTGGACCTTGCTGTTGATTATTGGTATATTGGATTTTGGCTTTGGACTTAGACTACGCTTTTGTGATTCCCCTCGGTATTTGACGTGACCTCCTGTTCTTGACTTGGCTTGCTGACTATTCTGCTATTGTGTTTGTTCTGTCTGTGTTCGTCTTTCCCTGTGTTCCCTTCCCTTCCCTGTGCACGTACTCAGCATAGGGACTGTCTCCAAGTTATGGTTTTGCCGCCTAGGGCATCTACTGTAAGTAGGCAGGGAAAGAGGTGGGGTTCAGACAGGGCACACTATCCCTTGTTTCCCTGTCGTGACAGTTTATCATGGATTCACTATATGTATGAGATGAGTTATATACAATATTTATTTGATGAATTGTCTTTCATATACACATTGTTTGTCACCATTTTACATTAATCATGAAATTTATTGAATTATTACACATAATGAATCATGTCTCTGTATATATTTGCTTCAACACTGGTGTATGTCACATTGCTGCTTGAGAAAGGTTCCATAGCGTGGACCGAAACGTCGCTGCTCTGGTAAAATAAAACACCTTTAATTTGCACAAGATTGGTGGTGCTGCGGTCTTTCTATTTTTATGAATAAGGACTGTGACCAGGTTCAAATACCGCTGGCACACCATTACGTTTCTTGTAGCTGTGCTGCTTTCATTATTCGTTGGATAGATAGATAGATAGATAGATATTAGATAGAGAGATAAATAGATAGATAGATATTAAGATAGATAGATATTAGATAGATAGATAGATAGATATGAGATAGATAGATAGATAGATAGATAGATAGAGAGATAAATAGATAGATATTAGATCGATAGATAGATATGAGATAGATAGATATTAGATAGAGAGATAAATAGATAGATAATAGATATGAGATAGATAGATACATGATAGATACAAATTAGATAGATAGATATTAGATCGATAGATATAGAGCGATAGATAGATAGATATTAGATAGATAGATAGATAAGATAGATAGATAGATAGATATTGGAGCGATAGATAGATAGATAGATAGATACATGATAGATACAAATTAGATAGATAGATATTAGATCGATAGATATTAGAGCGATAGATAGATAGATAGATAGATAGATAGATAGATAGATATAGCTAGATAGATAGTAGATAGATTAGAGATAGATAGATAGATAGATAGATATAGATAGATAGATAGATAGATAGATAGATAGATATAGATAGATAGATAGATATTAGATAGATAGATAGATAGATAGATAGATAGATTAGATATAGATAGATAGATAGATAGATAGATAGATAGATAGATAGATAGATAGATATAGATAGATAGATAGATAGATAGATAGATAGATAGATAGATATAGATAGATAGATAGATAGATAGATAGATAGATAGATAGATAGAGATAGATAGATAGATAGATAGATAGATAGATAGATAGATATGAGAGATAGATAGATATTAGATGTGGTGCTGTCACCTTCCTCCTTACATGGTGCCTGCAGCACTTAGTGACCCCTCACCCCACCCCCATACACTTTGGTGGGTGTGTCCTTCGATTACTATTACTAAGTCCTCGGTTCTTGGTTTTATCTCTTCTGTGTTGATGATTTGGATAAGGTCTTTGAGAGCTGAATGCAGTATAATATAGACCCCCCCCCCATATACCAGCAGCACAGGTGACCTATATACAGAGGACTCGTTAGTGGTGTCATTGTCACCACCTGTCTGTATCGATCAGTGATACGTGCTGGCCTGCGGGCACACTACAGGCGGCTCTGGGCATCGGTGCACTCAGTGACCCATTTACCACTCACAGAAATGCTTAGCTCTGGGAATAGGAGTGCAGCTCCGGGGTTCGTTCTGTTATCTGTGACATTTTGGGGGTCTACAGCACATTGTCACCCCCTCACCTCCGCAGGTGAAAAATAACAGAATGTGACAGAATTTTCTGTTCTGTTTAGGGGCCAGCAGGGGGTGTCATCCTGCACAGGGGGCGTCATCCTGCATTCTGCACAAGATGCTCCATTCACTTCATGCAGGAAGAGACAGAAGGGGATGCGATACAGAATATGCCTCCCCCCCCCTCCCCATGGCCCTGTGTCATTGATACATTACATGGATATTGCCCGCTGAGACCTCAGATACGTTGCGTTTGTTGCGTTCCTGTTAATTAGACGCTTGTGAATTATTAATTGTGCTTTCTGGTGTTTTTGGAACGGTGTTCCCGATATCCCGTCCTTATCAGGTCCCAAGCAGATGTAAGCATGACACAAAGGTCACCGCTGTCTCCTTATCAGACGTGATGTCACATCCAGCGCTGGGCCGCTGTGCGGAGGACAGGATAGCCCTGCCTGGATCATCCGGAGGATTTACAGCCGGTGATGGCGACTACTTATTCACCTATAAAACCAAAAGAATTCCCTTCCCGTACAAAAAACAGCTCTCCATGCACTGACCTTCTGCTGCTTAGTAACAGTAGTATCTGAATAAGGAAAACTGCAGTGTAAAGCATGACGGATCGACAGCAGCCTGGGGCTCTGATGAGACAAGGTTGATTTAAAGTCCATCTGTCAGCAGTTTTGTTCCTATGACACTGGCTGACCTGTTACATGTGCACTTGGCAGCTGAAGGCATCTGTGTTGATCCCATGTTCATATGTGCCCGCAGTGCTGAGAAAAATGATGTTGTATTATATGCAAATGAGCCTCTAGGAGCAATGGGGGCGTTACCATTACACCTAGAGGCTCTGCTCTCTCTGCAGCTGCTGAGCCCTCTGCACTTTGATTGATAGGACCAGGTGTGATGATGTTTTCACTGCCTGGTTCTGTCAAAGTGGAGAGGGTACAGTAGTTGCAGAGAGAGCAGAGCCTCTAGGTGTAATGGTAACGCCCCCGTTGCTCCTAGAGGCTCATTTGCATATAATACAACATCATTTTTCTCAGCAATGTGGACACATATGAACATGGGACCAACACAGATGTCTTCAGCTGCCAAGCGCACATGTAACAGGGCAGCCAGTGTCATAGGTACAAAACTGCTGACAGATGCCCTTTAAGACTGCAGTCACCGGACTTTTATGAGGTGCTGCTGTGATTTGTGAGAAAGCACAACCTGTCCATATCTCCTCATCCAAGGTTAAGTATATCCTTTATATGTATTTATGTATCATGTCGGTGGCAGAATGCATTTTGATGACATCACAGGCAGTCTAAGGGTCTTACAGATGGTCTACTCTGTATATGTTTATGTGGCGCTTTTTATGTCAACATTGCAATTATGTAAAAGTACATTGGTGACAGTGAAGGGTTTACTGCCTGGTAACACAGTGGAGTCTGGGCTGAGTCACAGGTCACCTTGAGGGTCAAATTGGAAGCTTACATGTTCTCCTGGAGGGGATAAGTAGTACAGCAGGCAGAGCATTGTGGTGAGACGCAGAATGGGCCAAGACTAAGAGGGACATATCACAGACAGTGAGCTGGCGGACATTGCAGATTTCTGTGTGTAGCTATCTAGCTAGCAGTAGAGGTCCCTGCATGCAGCTTGCTAGCAGTAGAGGTTACTGCATGTAACTAGCTAACGGTAGAGGTTCCTGCATGTGGTTAGCAAGCAGTAGAAGTTCCTGCATGTAGCTGGTTAGCAGTATAGGTTCCTGTATGTAGCTAGCTAGGAGTACAGGTTCCTGTATGTAGCTAGCTAGGAGTACAGGTTCCTGCATGTATCAACTAGCAGTAGAAGTTCCTGTTCCTGCATGTAAATAGCTAGCTAGCAGTAGAGTTCCTGCATGTAACAGCTAGCTAGTGGTATTAGCTAGCATGCATAGCTAGTTGCAGTACAGTAGTAGTAGTTTCCTGCATGTTAGCTAGCTAGCAGTAGTAGGTTTCCTGCATGTAGCTGGTTAGCAGTAGAAGTTTAGCAGCATGCAGCTAGCTAGTAGCTAGTAGTAGGTTCCTGCATGTAGCTAGCTAGCAGTATAGGTTCCTGCATGTTTTAATTAGCTAGCAGTATAGGTTCCTGCATGTAGCTGGTTAGCAGTAGAAGTTTCTGCATGCAGCTAGCTAGTAGTAGAGGTTCCTGCATGTAGCTAGCTAGCAGTATAGGTTCCTGCATGTAGCTGGTTAGCAGTAGAAGTTTCTGCATGCAGCTAGCTAGTAGTAGAGGTTCCTGCATGTAGCTAGCTAGCAGTATAGGTTCCTGCATGTAGCTGGTTAGCAGTAGAAGTTTCAGCATGCAGCTAGCTAGTAGTAGAGGTTCCTGCATGTAGCTAGCTAGCAGTATAGGTTCCTGCATGTAATTAGCTAGCAGTATAGGTTCCTGCATGTAGCTGGTTAGCAGTAGAAGTTTCTGCGTGTAGCTAGCTAGCAGTATAGGTTCCTGCATGTAGCTGGTTAGCAGTAGAAGTTCCTGCTTGTGGCTGGCTAGCAGTAGCGGTGAGTGGCTCTAGTATTAAAGTGCTCCACCTGAGGGCCTATAGAGGGCAAGGATGCAGCTAAGCACCGTAGCTGGTGGGGATGGAGTTAGTTTCCAACTTGCAACACACAATACAGCTGGAGAACATGGAAGCATATATACTGCAGGTGTGTATTTGATACATTCTGTGGCTGTATACATATACTGTAGGTACGAAGCGATTATTACAAAGCGATGAAATATGACATCCCTTCAGTTTCTTAGCAAACACAGCATTCCTGCTGTCCTCCAGCGATGCACAGGATTGTAGAACAGGTGAATATAGTATATAATTATGTAAACCACAGGCTGGAGGCAGGAGAAGGCGAGAAGAGGCTCCTCAGCCAAGTGGCAGCTGCTAAGCCCCTTCTAATAACAGATTTCAATAATGTATAATCTGGTTTTCTTCCTGCACTTCGTTCACTGAGCAGCTAACGAGTTTTACATCTCATAGCAGTCACTGCACAGAGTGCTCCTGGATATAATGGACACATACCTCCCCATAGGTGACGGGGATCGGGATGTAATCAGATCATTGCACGAGTGGCCACATTCACATACACAGGAGAATATATACTGTATATGCGCTGCTGGGCCAACTTAATTTCCATCCTGCGCTTCAACAGTGATAGGAATCTGTTCAAATTATATATCAGTCCTGTCAGTGACAGAAAGACTGCTGCATGCGGAAAATGACTTTCTATCTATTAAGTCAATGAAATGACTGCGATTTCAGCTCTAAGTGCTGCAGAATCGTGAACACAGCCCTAGAATATAATGCACTCAGTACAGGATAAGTAATGTATATACACAGTGACTCCACCAGCAGAATAGTGAGTGCAGCTCTGGAGTATAATACAGGATGTAACTCAGGATCAGTACAGGATAAGTAATGTAATGTATGCACACAGTGACTCCACCAGCAGAATAGTGAGTGCAGCTCTGGAGTATAATACAGGATGTAACTCAGGATCAGTACAGGATAAGTAATGTAATGTATGTACACATTGACTGCACCAGCAGAATAGTGAGTGCAGCTCTGGAGTATAATACAGGATGTAACTCAGGATCAGTACTGGATAAGTAATGTATGTACACAGTGACTGCCAGCAGAATAGTGAGTGCAGCTCTGGAGTATAATACAGGATGTAACTCAGGATCAGTACAGGATAAGTAATGTAATGTATGTACACATTGACTGCACCAGCAGAATAGTGAGTGCAGCTCTGGAGTATAATATAGGATGTAACTCAGGATCAGTACAGGATAAGTAATGTATGTACACAGTGACTCCACCAGCAGAATAGTGAGTTCAGCTCTGGAGTATAATACAGGATGTAACTCAGGATCAGTAAAGGATAAGTAATGTATGTACACAGTGACTGCACCAGCAGAATAGTGAGTGCAGCTCTGGAGTATAATACAGGATGTAACTCAGGATCAGTACAGGATAAGTAATGTAATGTATGTACACAGTGACTCCATCAGCTTAATAGCGAATGCAGCTCTGGAGTACAATACAGGATGTAACTCAGGATCAGTACAGGATAAGTAATGTATGTACACAGTGACTGCACCAGCAGAATAGTGAATGCAGCTCTGGAGTACAATACAGGATGTAACTCAGGATCAGTACAGGATAAGTAATGTAATGTATGTACACATTGACTGCACCAGCAGAATAGTGAGTGCAGCTCTGGAGTATAATACAGGATGTAACTCAGGATCAGTACAGGATAAGTAATGTAATGTATGTATACAGTGACTGCACCAGCAGAATAGTGAGTGCAGCTCTTGACTAGGGTATTGCAGAGTGGGAGCATCTATCTAGCTGTAAAAAACCCAGTCTTGACACCGTGTGACAATGGAAAAGGTTGGCCACAGCAGCCTCTTTATTAAAGAACATAGTATAAACCTCATGAACATCATGAACATATTAAAACACAGGTTGTCAGGAGAGGAGGTCATGGTTGCCCTGACATCCCCAGTCGCAACACACCGACTCGAGGATGATAACTTCCGGTATCCGAAACCGATCCCTTACACCACTCGTTGTTGGGGGGGCGCCATCTCTCCAATGGTTCCCCAACTACCACCTCAATCCGTTCAATGCATGACCTCCTCCTCGCCAGCTGCCGTGACAAAAGTCCTCCACGAATACAAACGAATAGTGAGTGCAGCTCTAGAGTACAATACAGGATGTAACTCAGGATCAGTACGGGATAAGTAATGTATGTACACAGTGACTGCACCAGCAGAATAGTGAATGCAGCTCTGGAGTACAATACAGGATGTAACTCAGGATCAGTACAGGATAAGTAATGTATGTACACAGTGACTCCACCAGCAGAATAGTAAGTGCAGCTCTGGAGTATAATACAAGATATAACTCAGGATCAGTACAGGATAAGTAATGTTATGTATGTACACAGTGACTGCACCAGCAGAATAGTGAATGCAGCTCTGGAGTATCATACAGGACCTAACTGAGGATCAGTACAGGATAAGTCCTATGAGCCCTAGGGAAATTTTGGACCAATATTACCACCATATAGTGACCATATAGTCTGAGTAAAGGGCAGTGGTTAGGACAGTACAATAGCTAGCACAAACCTGTAGTCTCTTTACTGCCTGACTCCCTCTTCTTGCTCCCACAATGCATTGCATCTGGAGGTGCACCATCAAAAGATGTGCTGTAGATCTTGTGTGTGTTGAGGGAGGGCAGTCACATACGTTTCCTCATGTCTGTTCCTCTAATTATTCCACATCATATTCCCCATCGCTTTCTGCACGTTTTATCTGACTTCAAAAATGACTCTGCACAAACAGCATAAAGCATCAAAGTTCCCCGTACCATTGTCTGCAGACACGTGTGCCGCACACCTGCTACAGACGAGCTGCAGGTACTCTGCTCGCCTCCGGCTAATGCAGACACCATGTGATGCCGACCGCATGGAGCAATTGTCCTGTTAATGATCTGCTACTAGATCAGCATACTTCTGTGCTGAAATGCTCTGTGCTGCTTTCACCATGTGACCCTCTCAGTCTGTGATCTCCCTCTCCTGAAATGTTCTGTGCTGCTGGGAAACCTGTTGCCTCCAGCATGTTACACTTTGTCTGTGACCTTCCAGAAGATCAGAACGCTTCTTTCCTGAAATACTCTGTGCTGCTGGAAAAAATTTCTGATTTTGACACCCTGTGTACCTAGAGTAAAAACTACTCCAGCCCCTGACTGGAGTAGTGTTTACACCTTACAGTACATTTCCCTTTATCGAAATACTGGCCCCTGGCACCACTCCCAAGTGGTGAGGACGCCATATCAACGCCGGTGCATCAAAATATTGGTGCAGAGCGTTTAAAAAGTCACAAAAAGGGGTAAAATCAGCGTAAAAAGGTTTGTAAATCGCCTCCAATCAGTTTTGAAAACTAAGGAAAACTTACAGATTCCCAGAAAGTTTTTATTTACTTTACTGATCTCTTATACTCTAGTCACTACCCAAGCTGCATTCACCATCTTGTTCATTTCCTGTTTCCATAGCACCGGGCATTGCAGACAGTTAGAGCCAAGGTATCAGCTACTGACAGATTCCAGTAGCAGGCAGCAGAGTTTTTCGAGTGCAGCTTTGGGTGTTACTAGAGTATAAAACATGCTTCAAATGGTTTGTAGTATTAATAAGCATCATATGGAGATTTCAACGGTACAATGTTAAAAGTCAGGGTAGCGTTTAATGTAAAATGTACCCTCATCATCTCTAGCCCCTATGTGTGTCATCACCATGCTTCTCTCTGCTCCTCCCTGCTTTACACTTCCACGCTTTTCAGACCCTCAGATGAGGTTCCAAGCCCCATTGGGTTCCACATTATTGAAGCTCTAACCTTTGTGTGTCCTTGGCCTCCGTTTACAGGTCGGCCTGCCACTTTCTACTCTACAGTGCAGAAGGGGTTAATTGCGGTGAATGCGTCCTCTGGTTTCCCCCGGGGGCCCCTGAACCTCTGCTGTGTATTAATCAAAGCCACGGAACTTGGAGGAGCTGTCAGGGATTTATTTCTGAGCAAAGGAAAAAATAAAAACACTCAATTATTGACCTGTCAGAAATAAGTCGGAGGTTTTTCGATTTTTGGAAAAGTGGAAATAAAAATCTCCTGGAACTGTTTATCAGGCGCTCGTTTCCTGAGGTCGGGGGAGGGGGCATCGTGACAGCTATGGTAAGTACCGCCAGGGTGTAGGGTGATGCACAGCTCTCCGCTTCTGTTCTATCATATCTCCCTCTGGGAAAGCTGGGTGGCATTCAATGTAGTCACCATGACAGCTCCTCTAGTGGAGGCCACCCTGCTTCACCAGGATCCTGGATGTATAGTTATGCCGGGATACATCTCCCCTCCTGCACTTACCTTATACAGATCCCAATATGCAGTTTGCATTGTACTTCAGAGCTGAAATCTGCATCTCCCTTCTTGAGGTGTCTAGCCACCAGCTTGATTATAGTTTCCAGTAACAGCCAGCAGAATAGTGAGTGCAGCTCTGGAGTATAATACAAGATGTAACTCAGGATCAGTACAGGATAAGTAATGTATGTACACAGTGACTGCACCAGCAGAATAGTGAGTGCAGCTCTGGAGTATAATACAGGATGTAACTCAGCATCAGTACAGGATAAGTAATGTATGTACACAGTGACTCCACCAGCAGAATAGTGAGTGCAGCTCTGGAGTATAATACAGGATGTAACTTGAGGTGTTTAGCCACCAGCTTGATTATAGTTTCCAGTAACAGCCAGCGAAATAGTGAGTGCAGCTCTGGAGTATAATACAGGATGTAACTCAGGATCAGTACAGGATAAGTAATGTATGTACACAGTGACTGCACCAGCAGAATAGTGAGTGCAGCTCTGGAGTATAATACAGGATGTAACTCAGGATCAGTACAGGATAAGTAATGTATGTACACAGTGACTCCACCAGCAGAATAGTGAGTGCAGCTCTGGAGTATAATACAAGATGTAACTCAGGATCAGTACAGGATAAGTAATGTAATGTATGTACACAGTAACTGCACCAACAGAATAGTGAGTGCAGCTCTGGAGTATAATACGGGATGTAACTCAGGATCAGTACAGGATAAGTAATGTAATGTATGTACACAGTGACTGCACCAGCAGAACAGTGAGTGCAGCTCTGGAGTATAATACAGGATGTAACTCAGGATCAGTACAGGATAAGTAATGTAATGTATGTACACAGTGACTCCACCAGCAGAATAGTGAGTGCAGCTCTGGAGTATAATACAGGATGTAACTCAGGGTCAGTACAGGATAAGTATAGTATTGTATTTATATATGTTAGCTTTTTATATCACATAGAAGTTTAAGTGCTTTTCACTATAGCCAGTCCATGTTGGCTGCAGTCAGCCTCACCATTTGGCGGTACATCTATAGAAGACAATGGGGGAAATTTATCATTAGGAGAATATCTGAAGTCAGTTTTGCGTCAGTCTATGTTGGAGTACTTTACACCACATTTATCATATGTCACAGGTTGTTTGATAAATGTGGCTTGTCCTTAAACCTAACACTTCTGTCTAGAGAAGCTCCTCCACTTTTCCTACTCCACCCTCCTCGTGGAGTGACATTGCGACTATTTTGCGGCTTTTTAAAAAAGTCGCAATGATAAATCTGGAGTGAAACTCATTAACATGGCTAACCACACCCACTTTCCCACCCATATTACAAAACTGGAGTGAGTGGTGTACACGTGCAAAAAGTCGCAACATTTTGCGCAATTGCATAAATTTTGCGCATGGGAGTGCAAAAAAGTCGTAAAAGCCCTATTTTGCGACTTTTTGATGCCAGAATTCTGGAGTGATGGTATGATAAATCAGGGCCATTGTCTTCGTTCAGGACATCACTTGGTGCATTAGCAGTGATGACTGCAGCTTTAGATGACTTTCTGGACGGTCCCATCAGTAATGTCTCCTCTCCCTGCATTCACTGGTGGAGTGGATGTACACAGCTTACGGTGAATATATATATATTACACTATATACGGTGATAAAAGCCGCACACCGTATGCAGGGAACCTCTAATGCATATATAAACTGTATTCAATTATTTTTCCTTCCATTATCTGAGTCACATAGAAGGAGATGCCGGTTACTTCTTTGCTCCGCTCTCCGGCAATGCTTTCCAATTAGATTCTGTATTTAACACTGAGGAACTTTGTAAATGCTTTACTTACCTTCCGCTTGACTTATGTCTTATACTCCAGTCACATAAAAAGCTGCAGAATCTGTTGCTTTCCTTTTAACCTCCGGGGTCTGTGACGCTTCTTCTCACTCTCCCAGGCACTGCACAGAATGACTACACCCACCACAATGCACTGCATTATGGGGCGGGGGGGGGTCTGTCTGGGAGATGAAAGATACTTCTATGCAGCTTTGGATGTGACTGGAGTATAAGACATGGTGGGGAAACCATGTTCAAAATTGTCTCTGAGCTTTCTATTCTGGTAAATCCATCTTCTGACGACTTGTTCGCAGTTTGTCGTACCTTGCGCTGCTTGTCTATGAGGGGGCGGGGGGTGTCACCCTGGGACAGGTGCGCCGCTTCACACCAGCAAAATTCTGCCACATTAAAGGATTTCACAAGTCTTCAGTTGTATTCTCCATGGATTCCTCCATCGTGTTTATCTGGAGCGAGGAACACTGGAGCTCATTGTACAGGAGGAGAGACGGAAAATCATTAACCCCTGTGATACTGTCTGCTGAGAGGTGTATCTAATCCTATCATGTGTGATACTGTCTACTGAGCTGCTGTATCTAATCCTATCATGTGTGATACTGTCTACTGAGCTGCTGTATCTAATCCTATCATGTGTGATACTGTCTACTGAGAGGTGTATCGAATCCTATCAAGTGTGTTACTGTCTGCTGAGATGTGTATCTAATTCTACCCTGTGTGATACTGTTTGCTGAGCTGCTGTATCTAATCCTATCATGTGTGATGCTGTCTACCGAGAGGTGTATCTAAACCTATAATGTGTGATACTGTCTGCTGAGAGGTGTATCTAATCCTATCATGTGTGATACTGTCTACTGATAGTTGTATCTAATCCGATCATGTGTGATACTGTCTGCTGAGCTGTAAGACTATTATGAGTGATATTGTCTGATACCAACTGTATCTAAGCCTATCACGTGTTGTGCTCTGCTTAGCTGTATATCTAATCATATCATATGTGATACTGTCCGCTGAACTGTGTATCTAAGTCTAACATGGGTGGTACTTTATGCTGAGCTGCTGTATCTAAGCCTATGGTGTGTGATACTTTCTTATGAGCCTCTGTATCTAAAGGTCCTTTTACACGGGCCGATTATCGGCCGAAAAATCGTTCCTAGGAACGCTAGTGCCGATAATCGGCCCGTGTAAAAGTGGCCCTAATCAGCCGACGAACGAGCAAAACGCTCGTTCGTCGGCTGATTGGATCTTTTGGTTTCTACAAAAGATCCAATCTGTCGGGCGCACATCGGCCTGTGTAAACAGGCGATGTGCGCCTGACAGTATGGAGCTTCCCGGCCGCACGAGTGATACAGCGATCACTCGTGCGGCCCGGCGCTCGATTCATCGGGCCGTGTAAAGGCTCCCTATCGCTGATCGGCGCTCGGGCAGGGAGACACATCGGCCCGTCTAAAAGGGCCTTAAGGCCTCATGCACACGTTCCGCTTTCTATTCTTTTTTCAGGATCCTGAAAAAAGGATAGAAAAAACGGACCCATTCACTTGTATGGGCGATGGACAGGCATCCGTTTTTTCACGGATGCCTGTCCGTTCCGTTTTTCAGATCCTTTTTCACTGGTGCATGTCCCATTTTCATCCGTTTAAACGTGACGGATGGCTCCATTGAACTCTATAGGAGCGTCCGTGGAAACGGGTATGTATCCGTTTTCCATCCGTTTTCATGGATAGTTTGCTTGGAGACACAGAACCAGTCAGAACCAACCTAAACTAAAAAAAACGGATCCGTTTAAACGGATGGAAAACGGATGAAAAACGGATCCGTTTAAACGGATGGCAGTCCGCTTTAACGGATGAAAAACGGATAAAAAACGGATTGAAAAATACGGACCGTAAAAACGGAACGGGTGCAGACGGAACGTGTGCATGAGGCCTAAGTCCATTAAGTCTAAAAGTGTCTACCTGGCTGTGTATCTAAGACTATCATAGGTCTGTCTGATTCGCTGAGCTGTGTATCTAATCCTGTCACTTGTGATATTGTCTGCTGAGCTGTGTATCTAATCCTGTCATGTGTAATATTGTCTGCTGAGCTGTGTATCTAATCCTGTCATGTGTGATACTGTCCGCTGAGCTGTGTATCTAATTCTGTCATGTGTGATATTGCGTACTGAGATTTGGTATCTAATCCTGTCACGTGTGATATTGTCTGCTGAGCTGTGTATCTAATCCTATTATGTGTGATACTGTCCGCTGAGCTGTGTATCTAATTCTGTCATGTGTGATATTGCGTACTGAGATTTGGTATCTAATCCTGTCACGTGTGATATTGTCTGCTGAGCTGTGTATCTAATCCTATTATGTGTGATACTGTCCGCTGAGCTGTGTATCTAATTCTGTCATGTGTGATATTGTCTGCTGAGCTATGTATCTAATCCTATCATGTGTGATATTGCGTACTGAGATTTGGTATCTAATCCTACCACGTGTGATATGGTCTCCGACCACTATGTAGTACTACAACGCCCATCATGGCCTAGCTCCTTTCAGCCTCTGCGCCTCTCGTCTCCCAAACTTCTTCTGTTTGACGTTCCCGTCGGTCTGGCGCCCGTTTTCCATTCACTGAGGTGATGCAGGTGGCGCCCCGATGCTGCCGACCACATTCATCACCTCGTCTGTATTTGCAGTTTTTGCGGCTCCAGCACGTTCCTTTGGTGTCTTCGGGAGAAGCTGCCGCCCCGAGGAGTCGCTCCAGGTAATGAGTTTCTTACCAGACGCGCAATAATTGTTACCGGCGCTGGACATAAATCTCATTTATTTACAGTGTGAATGACATATTAATTTATGAGGAGGATGGATGGCTTGTGTTACTGCACCTCTGCCGCGTCCCGCGCCCGCACTGCAAATCATTTCTGCCTGATTCTTCCATTTGCTGCCTCAGCTCTCCGCGGTGCAGGCTCCGCACACGCACCACTAAGCCGCCATTCAGTGGAAATTGCTATTTTAACGTTAAAACAAAATTCTCACAAATAATGAATATCATCTCTTTTATCCTTCCCCTGCCATCCATTCATGGCCAGGAGGCGTCATTGTCTGCCTGGCCGCCCACAGCCGCTTCTCCTCCGGCCAAGGACGACACTTCTACTTCTGCATTACGCTTCCATTTCTGGCCCTCAAATGATGTCATCCTATCTGCATCTGTCAATCAAATGATATCACTTCCTGTTTGTGACCACCGCAGCTCGGTCTGTTAGAGGACGTGCCTCTGTGGTCACTCAGACAGGAAGTGATGTCCCTTCCTGTCTGAGTGACCATCGCAGCTCAGTCTGTTAGAGGAAGTGCCCTGGTGGTCACTCAGACAGGAAGTGATGTCAGACCTGCTGAAGAGAAGCATACTCACCTGCTCCCCGCCATTGGGTCCCTGGCTCTTTTGCTCTCTGGCCTCGGCTGCTTCACTTGGATCCCCTACGGCAAACATCAGCTTTGACACCACTGGCAGGAGTGGTGACCTGACTCCGTTGCGTCATGTGACCAGTTGACCTGCCTCAATTTCTGGCATTTTTGTCCCATATTTTTGTTGGCCCGGTTTGAAAAAAAAAACTATCAAGTGTCAATGTTGTGTTTTATATTCATTTTTTAAAATCCAGTTTTTTACCTATTGATCTGCAGTAGAAGTAACATCAGAGGGGGTTACATACTTGCAGCTACCTGCAGGTTGAGAGCTGGGAAGAGGAGAGTGGTAGATGTGACTGATAGGAGTAGTAGTTGATTCACGGTGGCTGTCCATACTCTTATGCGCCTTGGGGGCATGCAGTGAATGGAGGGCACACCCTGGGCTTTCTGGTGCTCCTGCCTGGTGTTAGGTGGGTGCCTTGATGTTAGGTGCAAAACAGGAGGACATAATAGTAAAGTCTTTCTTTACTGAATTGAAGATGAGGGTAGTAGTAGCACAAATAGCAGCAATAGGCCCACTCCTGAGGTATGTTACAGAGTAGGCTTCTCTCAGTAGTAGTGTATAGGCAGTATCAATGGTAGTAGTAGTAGTAGTGCTGAGTCTCACTCTGCAGTCTTCACAAAAAATCCCAAGCATACAATTCCATTCTCATCAACTCTTTCTGCAGTTCCTAGTTACAGGGGGCAGGTCTTAGATTCGGATGGCCAGTCCATCTCAAAGTGTCATGGGCACTAGAAATATACAGTTTCCCCAGCAGTACAGTCTTATTGCCATAAACATGCTCTGCCTTATTGTCTGAGTTTAGCACAACCTTGATGGTTCAAGACCTTCTGTGAATGTCTGTTCTCTTTCCCTCAGGGGTTGTCTCTAAGTTAAGTCATCCTTTGGCAGCTTTTCAGTCTCGGGAATGAGTTTAGTGCATGAGGCTTCTCTTTGGTGATACTTGGCAGGAGCTCACACATGTAGATGTTGCCCCTACCTCTGTTCAGCTAAGACTCACTAACTATCCAGAGGAGGCTTAACTAACCATTGTCCACAGCACCCTAACCAAGACTCCCAGGGTTATCTGTTTGTTTTAACATGAATTCAAAGATTTGAGAGTAAATAGGCTTAACAGGTTAAGTGATAAAAATGTGTGATCGAATGTAAGAATATACACAACTATTTGATACATAGTCCATAGAGAGACAAGTGCTATTAAATCACAACATTTGACTCTTTGCAAACAATTAACTTTTAGCAGAGATCCAATGGGTCACAGCATACTTTCCTGTAGAAAAAGGCATGGCTTGCAAAAAAAAAGGCCATTAAAGAAATGCATGTGCTAAAACACTCCCTGATAAAAAGTGCACATAAAATTAACAAAACATTACCTAAAATGGCAAAAGAAGACTTACAAAAGTCAGCAGCAGCCTCTGGATCCTCCAATGAGTTTACTTTTTACAAGTCCCTCTGCCCTCAAGAGGTTGCTGCCGCCTCATCGCCCTCCTTCTATCTTTCATGTAGCTGAGCCCTCCCTGCGCTAACTCTGACATGTACATGTCAGGAGGCTTTCCCTGCACTCTTCTATCTAAACCTTTTATTATCCGGTCACCAACCTCCCTGCTGCCTCTTCAGTCTCTGGAGTTATTACTTGTAGGAGAGAAGCAGAAAATTGTTCTACGTCTTGTGTCACCTGGCTGGTTCTACATGGATGAGGTTGATGTTCTCATTGTGTTTTGGAAAGTATATGAGCCACATATCAGACTCAGTTTCCAGGAATGTTCTTTATTATACAATAACCCCAGTTATGATCATTGCACTTGGCTGTTACTGGATCCCTTTGCTTCCATTATTACAGTAGGTCAGAGATCTCTCCTCTTTGTTCGGAAGCCTCCTATCACAGTGTGGGGTTTATGGTTCACCCCAAATAGAGAAACCAGAGGACACCCTCCAGTTGAAGAAAAATGATCACAGTAACCGGTGAAGGGGCAGAACATTGACCTGGTGGCCTTTTTTTCATGTATTCAGCTTCAGACCCACCAATTCTTGTGCTCCTCTTCTGCCATCCAACATAGTGGCACCACTTCTCAGACAACCTGGTGCACACTGTGGATCAGGAGTCCGAGACACTTTATGCTTGTCCAACCCTGCTCTTGGATTGGCCAGCATTGTTTACCTGAGCTGTGCTGATCAATCTAAGGGCTGTCACGTATAGGAGTAGTGCAGCCCTGAACTCAACACCACCACTGTCCCTTGCTTCTTGCACTCTCCGTCCTAAACGACGGTGTACAACTGGACGGCGGTCCCTAGCTAACTTACATGCTGGGGCTTACAGGGAGGGGAAACAACGGGAGAAAACAATAGACAAAGATAGAACACACAGATAAGCGAATCTCACCAAGCCGAGGTCAAAGCCAAGAGGTCACGTCAATACCAAAGGATAATCAGAAGCAAAGTCAAATATGAGCCGGGGTCAGGAGCCAGGCGGTCACGTCAATACCAGGGAAGAACCAAGTACAAAGCCGAGGTCAAACAGAAGTCACAATATAAATATAGGAACGCTGGTGAAGGGTGGTGAGACCAATCACAGGCAACCTGTGACCAGCAGGTTGCCTGCTTAAATTGGCCAAATCAACGGGTCTCTAATAAGTACAAACATCCGCTCGCTGACTGATGTGGTTGGTGCTCGGCCCTCCCCTTGCTTGTTGCCTAGGGGATGGGGAGAACACCGGCCGCGCTGAGGCTGAGTGCACGACTGGGTTCTCCCCGCCCCCGTCGTCATGGAGACGAGAACGCTACCCGCGTCCTCACTTCTGCACTGAAGCGGGAGACCGGCGGCGCTGCAAGGAGGGAGCGTTCCGCCGGCTCCCTGTGACAAGGGCAGCAGGAACTGAATTGGGCAACCAACTGAACAGCGTGCACCAAGTAGTCTGAGAAGCGGTGCGGCCATATTGGATGGCAGAAGAGAATTGGGGTAGAAATGAATTGGCGGATCTACAGCTGAAGAGATGAAGAAGGACACTAGGTAAATGTTCTGCTCTATCCCAGTTATTATGATTTTTTTTCTTGAACCGTAGGGTCGCTGTATCGTAAATTGTGTTTAGCGGAGGACAAGCTCTTCTGTTCAGGTGAGTGTTGCTACATTGTATTACACGGTAAATAAATTCCAATTAATCTCCCACAATCGATTCCCTGTAAAAGCCTTTGACCCCTAGCGCTTTCTGCTACCTCCAAACACAAGCAATGCTGAATCTTTTATGTGTCACGTTGTATCAAAAACTAAAGACTAATCTGTATTTGATGTTTCGGCTCGCGGTCTATTGTTTGCCGTGTTCCAGTTGCCGTCATCTGTCCGACTTTGATCATAAAACCCGAGCGTCCAGTTGTCTCTAGTAATTTACTATTCGGTTTAATGTCCTCTGGAAAACAAAATATTCCGACTGTGGAGTGTGTGCAAATGCAGTATCTCTAGCTACATACAGACAGGTGGTTACAGCAAGTTGGGTCAGCCTACCTTATGTGAGGGCATCTTAGAAGATTAAGATTAAGCAGAACCAGAAGGTGCAATTGGACTCATTAAGAGTGTTCCCAAAGGGTTCAGGGGCTAAGAAATAACTCTTCATATATTAGAATATTTTATATTGTGGGGTTTACTAATGAAAGTGCCACCACCGCTCCCAGCACAACCTAGAGGAAATAAAGGCAGTGTCTTGTAGTCAAACGCAAGAGACGCCAAGAGAAAGGGACACAGCACTAATGTGAGCTGGAAGATGCTGCAAGTTCCTGCATGTAGTTAGCTAGCAATAGAGGTTCTTGACACTAGCCATAAAGGTGCTTCACCTCAGGGCCTAGATAGGGTAAAAACGCAGCTGAGCATCACAAAAAGGGTTGAGACCAGAGCTTAGAGGAATAAAGACGGCTCCTAGCCTGTCTTTTACTAAGACCCCCCCCCAAGCCTGCCGCATGTGAGTGAGGAAGGGCATGCCATGACTGGCGAGGCACACAATGTATGTGGTGGTTGTAACCTCTGGGATACCGCAGACTGGGAGTGCCTGTGAGAGACTGTCCACCTTGTATGAAACCGTGCTACATGCCAGAGACATTGTGGTACCAACTGCAGCTTAGTCATCTTCACTGCTGTCATCTTAAAGAGACTCCAAGGAAAATTTGGCAAAGGGAAATTTAAGCATGGAAACTATTGCCACTTAAAGTGACAGTACTATTATTTCACCGGTTGCCTCTCAGACTGTGCACTCATTGAGAGACTGCAACCATCAAGCTCGTTGCCTCTGAAAGCCATTGTTCCTGTTACATCTATGTCCAGTTATTTCCCCCACCACTCTAGATTGGGAACGGAGCCTTGTATACCACTTATGACCAAAGAGATCCTGTCCATAAAGGCTCCCCCCTGTACAGGTCCCTAAGTAATCCTGATTGGATTCATAGTCCAATGTCTATGAAAAATAGATTCTGGACCCATCATTCACATTAGTAGAATATCTCCATTACTCACCATGTGATATCAGCAGGTGGTGGTGGCAGAGAGAGATCTTTAGATAGAATGGAACTTACCATTCCACTCTCCTCCTTTTGGACATAAGTGATTTCAGGAAGCTATCTGGAGTTGAGAGTTGGAAGGAGACGAGACAACATAATGTAGTGAGGGGAGCGTTCCCCCTCCTGCAGGAGGAGCCTTTCAGGGTAAGCAGCTTGTAGAGCACCCCAGCTCCAGGCAATTCATAGACTGAGTATAAAAGGGGGGTTCAACGGCCAAAGGCAACCCACTCAAAGGTACCAGAACTGTCAAACAGTCCAGTAACCTGATGGATTAGCACAGCAGAGAAAGAGAAAGCAAAGTATCCAAGTTTGCCTGTCAGTTTACCCTTAGCCTGCTGGAGCCAAGAGAAAGATCTAGCATTGTTTGGATGACACAAGTTTATTAAAGTAAAACCATTAAACTTCACCAAGTCTGGACTCTTTTTCCTCCAATTATAACTCATTGCATGCTAAGGAGTCTAACCTCTGCAGTGTATGCAGGTAGGAGCACTGTGGCACGTTGCTCAGGAAACACAATACAAAGCTCCTTCTCTCCGCCAGACCAGGAGCTCCAGACAACAGTAGCCGGAGTCCTTGGGGCCCTTAGTAAGGGCTCGTGCACATGACGGTATGTTCAGTCTGCATCCGATCCACATTTTTTGCAGGTTAGATGTGGACCCATTCATTTCAATGGTGCTGCAAAAGATGCAAACAGCATACCGTGTGCTCGCCGCATCTGTAAGTCCGTTCCGACCCCAACGCCACAAAAAAAAAAGATAGAACATGTCCTATTCTTGTGGACAAGTATAGGACATTTCTGCAGGAGTTAAAAAAAAGTAATGGTGGCATGCACTTGGCTGGTATCCATGTTTTGTGGACCACAAAACACATATGGTCGTGTGCATGAACCTTCCCCAGGATCTAAAAGGAGTTGTCTGGCCGCAGGGCTGCACGGTGACAGCTGTAGCATTGGTGCAGGTATCTGAGAAAAATCATGTAGGATTTATTTCCAGTAGGCGAGCCTGTCTACAAATCAGGAGTATGACGCTGGTGACTAAGTGAGGGGATATCATTCACCATAGATTATGTTTATTAAGCTACAGTAATAATAGATAAGTTACGACCATGCTGTGAACACTGGCTATGGTGTCCTCCATGATGGTGGGGTGAGCTGGACTTACTGTATGGTCAGTGGTTGGTTCGAGATTCCATGAGGGGCTGAGATGGTATAGACAACCAGTCTTCACCATTGTCCCTTACCATAAGGTATGGGCCTGGAGTTGTGCTATCAAGTCATGACCCTCAGGCTGCGTGATGTCAGCAGGTCGCCATCCTCTGGCATCGTGCCATTCACAGGGGTTAACTTTAGGCTGTATGCCATCTATAGACCATGACCCTCTAGCTGTGTTCCATTAGCAGGTCGCCAACCTCCAGCATTGTGCCTGTTGTGAAATTCAGACCAATGCCATTTGCAGGATGCAGACCCCACTGATGACAGATGGCAGACCCCACTGATGACAGATGGCAGACCCCACTGATGACAGATGGTAAAGAGGCAAACCCAGATAGAGCAGTGATGGATCAGGAACAGGTGACATGTATGTGATGGTAAGATGAGGCAGTTTTTCTTGCCTCAGTCTTCTTCGACCCTTACGTATCTCTAGACTCCAGTGTTCTTTTAGTTCCATTATTGGTTCCTTCAGCATAACATGAATTACACAATGTTAGTAGATGATTGAACCAGTGGAACATGGAAAAGGAGCTGATGTAAGGGAGAAGATAAAAGGTCAACAGAAAAGGAAATAGCCCGCCACAGGCAGAGGACTGAGCCCAGAGCATGTGCTGGACCCCGGGTCACCGTTATATATCTGCATGTTCTACACGAGGCTGCATGCACAGACGGTTCTGGAGTATTGAACATCTTTGTTTGCACAAGTGATGAGGTGTTTTCCTTGTCCCAGCAGCTTGTAGTGATCCTCAGAACATCTCCAGCCACTGAGCAATTATAGAAATAATAAACTCCAGATGCTGCACAAATGTCCTGTATATTACACTGCAGGTTACTTATAACAGCCGTCATCCAGAAACCAATAGTGAAGACATTCTAAGAATTTGGCTTCTTTATGTCTCATTATGATTCTAAATGTCCCTCCAACCCGATGTAGAATGAAACAGAATCCATCGTCTCACTACTCTGGGAGGAGCGTCAGTCTGAAGCTCTGCTGAGTCATGTAATATGTGTATGACGTATACTGTTCTAATAACCAGCCCCTATGTACAAGAATATAACTACTATAATACTGCTCCTATGTACAAGAATATAACTACTATAATACTGCTCCTATGTACAAGAATATAACTACTATAATACTGCTCCTATGTACAAGAATATAACTACTATAATACTGCTCCTATGTACAAGAATATAACTACTATATAATACTGCTACCTCCTATGTACAAGAATATAACTACTTAATACTGCTCCTATGTAACAAGAATATAACTACTATAATACTGCTCCCTATGTACAAGAAATATAACTTACTATAATATGGCTGCTCCTATGTACAAGAATATAACTACTACTATAATACTGCTCCTATGTACAAGAATATAACTACTATATATACTACTGCTCCTATGTACATATAAGAATAATAAACTACGTACTATAATTACTCTATGTACAAGAATATAACTACTATATACTGCTGCTCCTATGTACAAGAATATAACTACTATAATACTGCCTCCTATGTACAAGAATATAACTACTATAATACTGCTCCTATGTACAGGAATATAACTACTATAATACTGCTCCTATGTACAAGAATATAAACTACTATAATACTGCCTCCTATGTACAGAATATAACTACTTATACTGCTATGTACAAACTAATGCTACTATGCTTCCTATGTACAAGAATATAACTACTATAATACTGCTCCTATGGTACAAGATATAACTACATAATACTCCTATGTACAAGAATATAATACTGATACCTCCTATGTACAAGAATATAACTACTATAATACTGCTCCTATGTACAAGAATATAACTACTATAATACTGCTCCTATGTACAAGAATATAAACTACTATAATACTGTACTCCTATTGTACAATAACTACTATAACTACCTATAATACTGCTCCTATGTACAAGAATATAACTACTATAATACTGCTCCTATGTACAAGAATATACTACTATAATACTGCTCCTATGTACAAGAATATAACTACTATAATACTGCTCCTATGTACAAGAATATAACTACTATAATACTGATCCTATGTACAAGAATATAATACTACAAGAATATAACTACTATAATACTGCTCCTATGTACAAATATATAACTTACCTATACAAGAATATAACTACTATAATACTGACTCCTGTATTCCTATGTACAAGAATACTAAACTATAATACTATAATACTTCCTATGTACAAGAATATAACTACTAATATACTGCTCCTATGTACAAGAATATAACTACTATAATACTGCTCCTATGTACAGAATATAACTACTATAATACTGCTCCTATGTACAAGAATATAATACTATAATATACTGCCTCCTATGTACAAGAAATATAACTACTATAATACTGCTCCTATGTACAAGAATATAACTACTATAATACTGCTCCTATGTACAAAGAATATAACTACTATAATACTGCTCCTATGTACAAGATATAACTACTAATAATACTGCCTCCTATGTACAAGAATATAACTACTATAATACTACTGCTCCTATGTACAAGAATATTACTACTATAATACTGTTCCTATGTACAAGAATATAACTACTATAATACTGCTCCTATGTACAAGAATATAACTACTATAATACTGCTCCTATGTACAAGAATATAACTACTATAATACTGCTCCTATGTACAAGAATATAACTACTATAATACTGCTCCTATGTACAAGAAGATAACTACTATAATACTGCTCCTATGTACAAGAATATAACTACTATAATACTGCTCCTATGTACAAGAATATAACTACTATAATACTGCTCCTATGTACAAGAATATAACTACTATGTGCAGTGCAGTGACTGGAACAGGGCAGAGGCATTAGTGCAGTGACTGGAACAGGGCAGAGGCATTAGTGCAGTGACTGGTACAGGGCAGAGGCATTAGTGCAAGAGTGGAACAGGGCAGAGGCATCAGTGCAGTGACTGGTACAGTGCAGAAGCATTAGTGCACAGACTTGTACAGGGCAGAGACATCAGTGCAGTGACTGGTACAGGGCAGAGGCATCAGTGCAGTGACTGACAGGCACAGGGCAGAGACATCAGTGCAGTGACTTGTACAGGGCAGAGGCATCAGTGCAGTGACTGACTGGTATAGGGCAGAGGCATCAGTGCAGTGACTTGTACAGGGTGGAGGCTTTGGTCAAGCGATTTGAATGATGAGTGTGGCTGCTGTATTCAGGATGGATTGGAGAGAGGACAGTTTAGTGATGGGGAGGCCGATCAGTAATGTACTGCTTATATAACTGTAGGCGCATCTCATAACATTGGAGTATATTTGAAACGTTAATTTATTTTAGTAATTCAATTCAAAGAGTGAAACTCGTTTATTCTATCAGATTCATCACACAGAGAGGGATCTATTGCATTTGTTTTTTATGCTGATTATTATAATAAGACCAATTAAAAAACTGATTTTTTTTATTACAGAAATGTTGGCCTCCTGAGAAGTCTGTCCAGTAAATGCGCTCAGTACTTGGTCGAGGCGCCTTCTCCATGAATTACTACATCAGTGCGGCAATGTGACATGGAGATCAGCCTGTGGCACTGCAGAGGGGTTATGGAGCCCAGGTTGCTTTGATAGCGGCCTTCAGCTCGTCTGCATTGTGGGGTCTCATAGATTCTCTCTGGGGTTTAGGTCAGATGGGTTTGCTGGTCAATCAAGCCCAGTGATATCATGGTGCACTCCTGGTGTACAGATAACATTTCTCTGAGATAAATAGGCTGTCTGGTTTTGAAAAATACATTTTAAAATACCCAGAACAGAAAACACTCTTTCTGGAGGACCCAGCATCTGTTTTCCGATGAAAGCAAATTTTGCATTTCATTAGGACATCAAGGTCCCAGAGTCTGATGAGACCACAATCCAAGCTGCTTGAGGTCCAGTGTGAGGTCTCCACAGTCAGTGATGGTTTGGGGAGCCATGTCATCTGCTGGTGTAGGTCCACTGTGTTTTATCAAGACCAAAGTCAGTGCAGCCGTCTACCGGGAGATGTTAGAGCTCTTCATGCTTCCTTCTGCTGATGATGAGATTTATGGAGATGCTGATTTCAGTTTCCAGCAGGACTTGGCCCCTGTCCACACTGCTAACAGTACCAATACTTGGTGTAATAACCACAGCATCACTGGGCTTGACTGACCAGCAAACTCGTCTGCCCTAAACCCCAGAGAGAATCTATGAGCCCCCACAATGCAGACGAGCTGAAGGCCGCTATCAAAGCAACCTGGGCTCCATAACCCCTCTGCAGTGCCACAGGCTGATCTCCATGTCACATTGCCGCACTGATGCAGTAATTCATGGAGAAGGAACCGGACCAAGTACTGAGCACATTTACTGGACTGACTTCCTCAGGAGGCCAACATTTCTGTATCAAAATCATATTTGGTCTTATACAATATTCTAATTTTCTGAGATCCTGACTTTTGGGGTCTCATTAGCTGTAAACCATAATCATCAACATTAAAAGAATTAAAGGCTTTGAATAGATCCCTGTGTGTAATGAATCTATAGAATATAGGTGAGTGGGCATGCTGATGGCATGAGGGGGCAGCTGATGGCACTGGGGGAGAAACTGATGGCACTGGGGAGAACCTGATGGGCACTGAGTGGGCAGCTGATGGCACTGGGGGAGAAACTGATGGACTGGGGGGGGAAGCTGATGGCACTGGGGGAGAACCTGATGGCACTGAGTGGGCAGCTGATGCGCTGGGGGGGGTCAGCTGATGGAACTGGGGGAGAAACTGATTTGCAAGGGGGGGTGATGGCACTGGGCATTGAGTGGCAGCTGATGCACTGGGGGGGAGGAGCTGATGGCGAACGGGGGGGGGGGGGGTCTGATGGGTTTTATAAGGAAAATGTTCTTTAATTAGTTTTTTATTAGAGTACTCCATTACAAAAATAGTTGATAGCTGCAGCCCTAATAGGAGGTTGAATTGAATTACTGAAGTAAATGATCTTTTCAAAGATATTGTAATTTATAGAGAGGCCGCTGTATGTACAGTATAGGTGCACTGTGTGTACGGTATAAGTGCACTGTATGTACGGTATAAGTGCACTGTATGTACGGTATAAGTGCACTGTGTGTACGGTATAAGTGCACTGTATTCTTCTGTGTATCTTGTCGCTCGTCTGGCCTTTTGCAGTCGGATCGCTCTGGATATTAATGTTCCTTTGGATAAGACTATTGGAGGGAGTTTGGGAAACCTCCTGCGAATTGCAGCGTTTGATCCTCTGGTCCGCGGCGTACACGGACAGTCTTGGTAAATACAATGTCTGCTCCTTTATAAATGGTATTTCTGCTGTATTACAGTCTGTGATGTTCTGGCTTTTTTTAGTTTTGGGAAATACTACGGCGCGGCGGTCTTGCATCACGTTTTCAGGCTCCCGGCAGAGCCTGCACTGTCACGCTGTGTGCTGAGCGAGAGATCCGTGGCCTCAACAGGAGAATTCCTCCTGTAAATCTCTCCCCTGTAACCTGTCCTTTGTTTCATCACAGTGTGCCAGTAATTTATGACAAGTTCTACTACACTCGGCTGCTCTCAAACATCATCTATCCAAGCATGGCGAGCTACGGGGGAAGGGCCTGCAAAAGTGTGACAAATCTGAGAGAGGCAGCCCCCAAAAACCACTCACTGGGGGGAGCTCAACCTGCGCTCACCCATCAGTAATGGACAGCAGCAGCACCTGCTCAGTGGCAGCCTGCCAGAAGTACTGGGGCGTGCAAGAGACAGTAATGTCACCTCTGATATCTACGGGAGACATTCACACCCAATGCGGTAAAGACATTGGAAGAATGATACATTGTAGCAAGATCTGTTTCCTGTGGATTTCATAGAGTGAAATCTGCAACAAATAATAAGCCAAAATTGTGTGCGACACATGCCGTGGATTCCAGGTGATGGAAGATGTCTACTACATGTGGTCCCTCGGCCCCAATGTTATAAAAGGCACATGGTAGGTGGGACCTGGATTTCTCATTGGGACCCAGGATTTACGACTCTGACCAGACCCTTACTGTGTGACATGCCTGAAGAAGAACCCATTTTGACCAAGCAGACCACCACCAGACATGTTGTGCTCCAGTAGCGTCCAAGAGGTGCCTCAGTATGACAACAATCCTGCTCATGCGCTATTGTAAAAGGCACATGGTAGGTGGGACCTGGATTTCTCATTGGGACCCAGGATTTACGACTCTGACCAGACCCTTACTGTGTGACTTGCCTGAAGAAGAACCTATTTTTGCCAAGACCGTTTGTGCCAAGACCACCACCAGAGCTTTTGTGTTTCAGTAGCATCCAAGAGGTGCCTCAGTATGACAACAATCCTGCTCGTGCGCTATTGTAAAAGGCACATGCTTGGTGGGACCCGGATTTCTCATTGGGACCCAGGATTTACGCCTCTTACCAGACCCTTACTGTGTGATGTGCCTGAAGAAGAACCCATCAGAACTTTTTTGCCATGCAGGTCCCTACCAGACCTGTTGTGCTCCAGTCGCGTCCAAAGGTGTCCTCAGATGTCCCAAGAGGTGCCTCAGTACGACAACAATCCTGTGCATGCACTATTTTTGGTCTGCATCGTGCACATGTGCAGTGAAGTAGTGTATATCTGGCCTGGTTTCAGTGGCACAGTACAGTTCCAGTGTATGCACCTACTTTACTGTGCATGTTCGGGAAGTAGACCACAACGGCACATGTGTAAGATTTTCACTGGCCGTGTGATAGAGTTTCTTGTCCACAGGGTCATCAATCAAGCCTGGCTGGGTGGGATAAGGGTGTGGAAAATGTCTACTACGTGTGGTTCCACGGCCCCAATATTATAAAAGGCAAATGGTAGGTGGAACCCGGATTTCTCATTGGGACCCAGGATTTACGACTCTGACAGGACCCTTACTGTGCGACGTGCCTGAAGAAGATCCCGTCAGAATTTTTTTGCCACACAGTCCTGTTGTGCTCCATTAGCATCCGGAAGTGTCCTCAGTTGTCCCAAGAGGTGCCTCAGCATGACAACAATCCTGCGCATGCGCTATCGTGGTCTGCTCCCTGCACATGCGCAGTGAAGTAGTGTATACTTGACCTGGTTTCAGTGGCACAGTACAGTTCTAGTGCATGCACCTACTTTACTGTGCATGCACTAGAAGAAGACCACAACGGCGCATGCACAAGATTTCCACTGGGCATGCAATAGAGTTTCTTGTCCACAGGGTCATCAATCAAGCCTGCCTGGGTAGGATGAGGGCATGGGCGTCTTGACACCTTTGGAGTACAATAGGCAGGTACGAGTGGTGGTTTCAGGAGGTCAAGACTAAGATGTAAGAAGGTAACATGGTTCTGTATGTAAAGCATGATGAGAATTTGAAAAAGTAGAAAAGTCCTTTAAATGAGACTCTAGCGAAAGTAAAAGATACCATCACAACCTTCTAAGGGTTTACAGAAGCCCTCGTTCCTCCATGTTCCTGTGCTTTGCATCTCGACGACTTCTGAGGAACGTGCGTCTCCTTCTTCTTTTCGAGTGCTAATGAGTCAGTAAACTAATAGAGAGCGCCGGTTCAGTTGCCTTCTCCATCCGCACCTGCAATTGTTGGCATACGATTTCTGCGCCGCGCTTCAGCTGTCTTTTGTTGCCGACGTCTGGCGTTAACCCCTTCCTTCGGAGATGCACAGAGATTTTGCCTTTGAAAGTAGCAGGGATAATGAGTAGGTAAAGGCCTCCTCCTGCACCCCGAGCTGCAATTAGCTGTCAGAGACGAGGAGAAAGATTAGAGCGCTTTAATGGAAAAACTGCCCCCCTCGTGTAATGTCTTAAATTACTTGGCTTTAAAATAGAAACGGTGCGGCTGTGTTAACTCAGCGCGAGCGGCGGCTTCACCCACAGGAGGAATTGATTAAAACTCCAAACTCATTTACAACTCATTCCGGCCCAGGCCTCCTCCCCGGGTTTATTGCCATGGCTGGACCATGGGGCTCCCGATGACGTCACCGAATAAAGGAATAAAAAAATAATAAATAGTAATAATAATAAATTACAATAAATAATAATAAATAATAATATATAATAAATAATAAAAAGTATGAATAAGAATAGTAATAATAATAATATAATAAAATACAATAAACAAAAATATAATAATAATAATAATAAAATATAGTAAATAATAATAAATAAAATGCAATAAATAATAAAAAATAATAATAGTAATAATAATAAAAAATACATTAAACAGTAAAAATATAAAATAATAATAATAATAAATAAAATACAATAATTAATAAAAAATAGTAATAAATAAAATACAATAAATAAAACATAATAACACATCATAATATTAATAATAATAATAATATAAAACTGGATGCATATCAATGGTTTTATCATGATGCCTCTTATAGTCTTTTCCAGATGTATTGAAGCAGTCACAAATTATACGTGAGCAGAGCTGCAGTGTAAAGCATAGGGTATATACAGTACAAATCACCTGAGGCTGGCCATGATGCTGATGTCATCAAAGCCATGGGTTTGTTCTGTAAGTAGTCAGTTCCTCTGCTGAAATAGACTACCAGAGTTATATAAGGCGTAGCCAGACACCGCCGCCCACCGACGAATACGCGTATCCTGTAATGGGATCCGACGGGTTTTCACGCCGGCTTTCTGCAGGAGAAATGATGGAGAAATGCCACATGTTTGACATGAGGTAGAGAGTGTGGACTGTAGTAGACAGTACAGCTGTCACTTGTGTAGTTGGGTCCATATGGAGCGGAGCTGCACTGTAAAGCATGAGGTAGGGAGCAGGTGTCCATCATCTGGAGGTAGCAACTTCTATCAATGTGTATGACGTGAACCAGGACTGAACGTCTCCATATCTTATACTAAGGTCCAAAGGACATCCTCGAATCACTATAATGCCGTCCGCTTCCCCAGCGCCAGTCCACCTCTGCTATGTCCGTCCAGGATCATGTCACCTGTCGTTTATATGTAATGTTAACAATGGAGTAATATCCATCACAGAGGGATTTGGGGAGGCTGGAGGCCTGAGCAGAAGATGGTGAAAGAAGCTCATTGTGAATGTAAGGTCATGCATAAAAAGTACAATTATGTCATAAATGGTAAAATGCTGGGAAAATGTGCCGCTGAAAAAAACAATGCCAGGCGGCTGTTTCCAAGGCAAATGCAATTCATGCGAAGAGGTCTAGATGTTCGTGACAAGAACATCTCATAGCTTTGACTCCACACATGGAGTATTGTGTAGGGCACCTGACATCTGTGTATAAGGGCTAATGCACACGACTGCATGTATTCTGCGGTCCACAAAACACAGAACCGAAAAAAAAACATCCTTTTGACATCCATGTTGCATCTGTTTTGCGAGAATGCCTGTTCTTGTCTGAAAAACAGACAGGAATAGGACATATTCTATTTTTTTTCTTGCAGACTGGACATGTGGACATAAGGACACTGAATGCACACTGGGTCATTTATGTTTTTTTTCAAGCACCATTGAAATGAACGGTTCCACATATGGACCTGTAAAAAAACTTAATGGAAACAGAAGAAAAATAAGTTTGTGTGCATGAGCCCTAAGAAGGGCAGGGCTGAACCAGGGGAGGACGACCACGGTAATTCAGGGGATGGGTGGGTTGTAGTACAAGACGAGTTATCAAACTTATTTAGGGGGGGACCTAATTAGTAACATAGTTTATAAGGCCGAAAAAAGCCCTCTGTCCATCCAGTTCGGCCTGTTATCCTACAAGTTGATCCAGAGGAAGGCAAAAAACCCTGTGAGGTAGAAGCCAATTTTCCCCACTTTAAGGAAAAAAATTCCTTCCCGACTCCAATCAGGCATCAGAATTACTCCCTGGATCAACCACCCCTCTGTAGTAACTATAACCTGTAATATTATTACCTCCAGAAATACATCCAGGCCTCTCTTGAACTCTTTTAGTGAACTTACCATCACCACCTCCTCAGGTAGAGAGTTCCATAGTCTCACTGCTCTTACCGTAAAGAATCCTCTTCTATGTTTGTGTACAAACCTTCTTTCCTCCAGACGCAGAGGATGTCCCCTCGTCACAGTCACTGTCCTGGGGATAAATAGATGATGGGAGAGATCTCTGTACTGACCCCTGATATATTTATACATAGTCACGACCGTGTGAATGGGGCCGTATCTATCCGCAAAATTGCTGGAATAGATGCGGCCCCATTCACCTCTATGGGGCCGGGAGCCGCGGCACGGAGCTAGCTCTGTGCCGCGGCTCTTTTGAAGCATGTCCTATATTTGTCCGTGCGCACGGACAAGTATAGGCATTTTCAATTGGGCCGCACGGCGTGTGTTCCGACATGGTTACAACATGATAAATGCCACTTACTGAAGCGAGAGGACCCCTTTAAGTTGGCAGGCATTTACTAGCCAAATGATGGACTTCAAACCAGAGGCGTAGCTAGAGGTTCAGCACAGGGGGGGCGAACCATACTTGAGTGGGCCCCAGGGCTGTGGAGTCGGAGTCGTGGAGTCGGAGTCGGTCACCATTTTGGAGTCGGTATAAAATGGTACGACTCCGACTCCTAAAATATATAATGAATTAGTACATTTAGTTCAGTGCTGAATATATTTTTTTATTAGAATTTGTGAAAATGATGAAATGTCCTATAAATGTCTGTTCCTGATCTAAGGATTTCGGCTTTTAGTTGAGATGACTGTGTGCTGCCCTTTATGTCCAGTGCATGTTCTCTCTGTATGCTTTGTTTCCTCTGAGCTCATGTTTGGAGAGGTTAGCTGCTCTCATGGCTTCTATCTGCTGATGTAAAAGACCTAGAGCCTTATGTATGAAAACTGTCTAGGTGTAGAAGTTTCTTTGTTGCCCATAGCAACCAATCAGAGCTCCCCTTTCATTTCATATAGTGCTCTGGAGAAATGAAAGGGGAGCTCTGATTGGTTGCTATGGGCAACAAAAAAAGTCTTAGACCTAGACAGTTTTCATACATCACCCCCAGAGGCGTAGCTACTGGGGGGAGAGGGGGGGTAGGGGAGGCGATGCTCTGGGCCCAATACCTCTGGGGGGGCCCAGCAGGGATGGCCTTAGTACAATCAGGCGAATACAAGTGAGCGCTTCCATTACGGAGTCTGATGGGGGCACATTAAGCCGATCTGAGGTTTGATGGGGGCAGATTAAGCCAATCTGAGGTCTGATGGGGGAACATTCTGCTGATCTGAGGTCTGATGGGGGCACATTCTGCTGATCTGAGGTCTGATGGGGGCACATTCTGATGATCTGAGGTCTGATGGGGGCACAATATGCTGATCTGAGGTCTGATGGAGACACAATACGCTGATCTGAGGTCTGATGGGGGCACAATACGCTGATCTGAGGTCTGATGGGGGAACATTCTGCTGATCTGAGGTCTGATGGGGGCACATTAAGCCGATCTGAGGTCTGATGGGGGCACATTAAGCCGATCTGAGGTCTGATGGGGGCACATTAAAGCCGATCTGAGGTCTGATGGGGGCACAATACGCTGATCTGAGGTCTGATGGGGGCACATTAAGCCTATCTGAGGTTTGATGGGGGCAGAATTAAGCCAATCTGAGGTCTGATGGGGAAACATTCTGCTGATCTGAGGTCTGATGGGGGCACATTCTATTGATCTTAGGTCTGATGGGGGTACATTCTGCTGATCTGAGGTCTGATGGGGGCACATTCTGCTGATCTGAGGTCTGATGGGGGCACATTCTGCTGCTCTGAGGTCTGATGGGGGCACAATACGCTGATCTGAGGTCTGATGGGGGCACATTAAGCCGATCTGAGGTCTGATGGGGGCAAGGGACTGTTAGTTTAGTGATGTAAAAGCTGGGGACAGATTTCCTTTAACATAGGAGTTCCCTTTTTACTCCTATTAATCCTATATTTTCCTGCATTATGTGGTAGAGTATTTAGAGTAGGGTATGTAGAAAGTCTATTGTACTGTACTTAACAGCATAGATGATCTAGCAGTTTATATAGTCCTCTTGCTAATACAGTATTATAACCACAACTAGTAGTATGTGCCTGTGAAGTTGGAAACGTGCGTTTGGGAAGCCAATAAGTGGGGGCCCACTCAAGTATGTTTCGCCCCCCCATGTGCTGAACCTCTAGCTACGCCTCTGATTAGGCCCTAAGTGAGCTGTACCCAGAGAAGCCTGATAGATTACAAACTGTTTTTGTCATGACTTATCTGTACTATTGATTTTATGCAAATTTGTTTAAAGTTATCACTTAAACATGCTCCATGTATGAGGGAGTAGGAGTCGGAGTCGGGAGTCGGGATGAGGGGAAATTGAGGAGTCGGAGTCGGGGCTTTGGCTTACCGACTCCACAGCCCACCGGGCCCCCCACTTATTGGCTTCCCAAACGCACGTTTCCAACTTCACAGGCACATACTACTAGTTGTGGTTATAATATTGTATTAGAAAGATGACTGTATAAACTGCTAGATCATCTATGCTGTTAAGTACAGTACAATAGACTTTCTACATACCCTAGTCTAAATTCTCTACCACATAATGCAGTAAAATATAGGAGTAATAGGAGTAAAAAACAAGGGGACTCCTATGTTAAAGGAAACCTGTCCCCAGTTTTTACATCACTAAACTAACAGTCCCCTGCCCCCATCAGACTTCAGATCAGCGTATTGTGCCTCCATCAGACCTCAGATCAGCGTATTGTGCCCCATCAGACCTCAGATCAGCAGAATGTTCCCCCATCAGACCTCAGATCAGCATATTGTGCCCCCATCAGACCTCAGATCAGCAGAATGTGCCCCCATCAGACCTCACATCAGCCTACTGTGCCCCATCAGACCTCAGATCAGCGTATTGTGCCCCATCAGACCTCAGATCAGCGTATTGTGCCCCATCAGACCTCAGATCAGCATATTGTACCCCCATCAGACCTCAGAACAGCAGAATGTGACCCCATTAGTCCTCACATCAGCCTACTGTGCCCCCATCAGTCCTCAGATCAGCCTACTGTGCCCCCATCAGACCTCAGATCAGCGTATTGTACCCCCATCAGACTTCAGATCTGGGTATTGTACCCCCATCAGACCTCAGATCAGCAGAATGTGCCCCCATCAGACCTCACATCAGCCTACTGTGCCCCATCAGACTTCAGATCTGGGTATTGTACCCCCATCAGACCTCAGATCAGCAGAATGTGCCCCCATCAGTCCTCACATCACCCTACTGTGCCCCATCAGACCTCAGATCAGCGTATTGTGCCCCCATCAGACCTCAGATCAGCGTATTGTGCCTCCATCAGACCTCAGATCAGCATATTGTGCCCCCATCAGACTTCAGATCAGCATAATGTGCCCCATCAGACCTCAGATCAGCGTATTGTGCCCCATCAGACCTCAGATCAGCATATTGTGCTCCCATCAGACCTCAGATCAGTAGAATGTGCCCCCATCAGACCTCAGATCAGCAGAATGTGCCCCCATCAGTCCTCACATCAGCCTACTGTGCCCCATCAGACCTCAGATCAGCGTATTGTACCCCCATCAGATCAGCAGAATGTGCCCCAATCAGACCTCAGATCAGCCTACTGTGCCCCCATCAGACCTCAGATCAGCGTATTGTGCCCCATCAGACCTCAGATCAGCGTATTGTGCCCCATCAGACCTCAGATCAGTGTATTGTGCCCCATCAGACCTCAGATCAGTGTATTGTGCCCCTATCAGACCTCAGATCAGTGTATTGTGCTCACATCAGCCTACTGTGCCCCCATCAGACCTCACAAATAAAAAACCTTTCTTACCTGTCCCGCGCTGCGGCTGCCCTCTGGTCCGGCGCTCCACTGTCTTCCCTGGCCGGCGTGCACTATGACCTGATGCTGCGCGGGACAGGTAAGAAAGGTTTTTTTATTATAATCTTATGTGGCTGAGTGGGCTGATCTGAGGTCTGATGGGGGTCCCTAAATACAAGTGAGCACTGGTTGTAGCACCGATGTATGGCAGTGTAGCAATGGGTATAACACCCAGGTGTGGCTCTGTAGCACCCATTTTTTGCTTTTCATAACTAAGGTTGTGCACCCACTGTTTGCTTTTGATTTACCTTTCTTGAATGTACAGATATAGCAGGTCATGGCTGCCAGGTTCCTGGAGATGGGACAATGGGAGGATTTATGTGGATTCGGGAAGAAATTTGCCCCTTATTATTTTGTGTCCACCTCCTCTGGATGCACACAGGACTATGCAGTGGGTTAGATTTGATGGACCTGTGTTTGTTTTTTCAACCTCATCAACTATGAAGCCATGAGAATACCAGTGCACAGTGTTATTGGGAGCAGTTAGTGATTGTGCTTTGGATGTGACTGGAGCACTGTAGCTATAGGGGAAGCGGGAAGCGGCTGCTTTGGGGCCCAAACTCAAAAAGGGCCCACCCAGAAGGTGGACTGAAAGATTTTATTGTCAGGGCTCTCAACAGTATTATAAAATGACATTATATAAAGAGACACTATAGGAGATGTTTCCAGGGGGATGCCCCTTCGAAAATTTGCTGCGGGGCCCAGTCATTTCTAGTTACGCCACTGGACTGGAGTATAAGACACTGACAGACAGATGTAATTCGTGCGCTTTGGTTTTCTGAATCCTCCGTTACGTTCCACGCCTCCCCCGGCCCGCACGCCGTCGCTGTCTGGTAGAGATTATATCGTTTCTTTACATGTGTGTGAAGAATTTTCCTCTTCGAGATGGCTGGACCTTTCGGTCCTCCTATAATTTTCTTGACGGTCTTGTTGCTAGGCGACCATTCATTCATACTTTTATCACTGTTCCAAAGCCCGCGCTTTAGCGCTAGAAATGGAAGAGCGTCTGAGGCCTGTCATCCTGCTGATAATAACATTTATTTATGTGTCGGCTGATGGACGGCGTCAGGGAGCAGATGCTGTAACGAGAGCGCCCGTCTTGTCAAATGTGAATTTCACATCAGACTTTTCAGTTTTCTTATGTACATAAATACAGCTCAATCCTGGTGCAGTGGAGAGTCCCATACAGTTCTAATGTTCCTTACCATTGTTAAGATCTCTGCTTGCTGTCACTGTATCCATACACTAAAAACGTGTCGATCTTATATGTCTTTTAGCACTTCAGTCTAGACCAGTGATGCCCAACCCGAGGCCCTCCAGCTGTTGCAAAACCACAACTCCCAGCATGCTCGGACAGACTACAGCTATCAGCCTACAACAGGGCATGGTGGGAGTTGTAGTTTTACAACACCTGGAGGGCCGCAGGTTGGGCATAACTGGTCTACACAATCCTCTGTGAGTTAAAAACAGGTAAAATGTATCAACTTGGAGTCCAGAATACCTGCCGGATCCGTGCTGCCGCTGGTGCACGTGCGGGGCCGGAACTACGCTCCGGCCCCATTCACTGTAATGGGGGTGAGCCGTGGATCCGGCCGCTGCGCGGCAAACTTGCCGGGAAGCGGCTGGACCAAAAGTACGACATGTTGTACTTTTGGTCCGGCCGCTTCTCGGCAAGTTTGCCGTGCGGCCATAGTTGTTTTGCGGTCTGCAAATTGCGGATACCGGCCGAATGCATGCCGCCATCTTTTTTTAAACTCCTGCAGAAATGTCCTATCTTTGTCCACAAAACGGACAAGAATAGGACATGTTGCAGGGCCATGGAACGAACTTGTGAATGTGGAGAGCGCATATTTTTTAGCCTCATTGAGATGAACAGGTCCGCATCCGATCCGTGAAAAATGAAGTTCGGATGTGGACTGAAACTACGGCCAAGTGCTTGAGCCCTTAACCTGGTGCAGACGTTGCCCATTTGGATGTTATTGGTTGGATCCAATCATCAGTCTCTATTTACTTTGATTAGCCTTTACCAAGGGTGCGTTCACATGGAGCGGTGTTCTCGGCTGCGTCTTTACTGCAGATTGGCGCAATTCCATGGCAAGTAGAAGTGAAGTTCATTGGAATCTATGAAACGGTCTGCGGTTGCTACATGTCATAGCACCCTTAGGGCTCATGCATCTGGCCGTGTATTGCGGCCTGCAAACAGAGGGTCCGCAATATACTGGCACCGGCCGTGTGCACACCGCATCACAGGTATTCAGTTGAATAGATTCGTAAGGAGCGGTGCGAAACGGAGGCACGGAGACACCGCAAAAAAATAGAACATGTTCAAGTTGAATGGGTCTGTATCCATCTGCGGCAACGGCACAAATGGTGCCCGAGCATGGGAGACCTCAATGCACGGAATGGCCGACACACAATTATGTGCATGAGCCCTTATGTAAGGGGCTAATCCCTAAGCAGGGACCCATCCCTGAGCATTGGGTGTCTCTGGTTTCCCCGGCTGTCACTCAGGCCATCAGACGCTCTCGGTATCTCTCTTTCTTTACACCTGTGTTATAGCGCAGATCCCCGCTGCCAAGTTACAAGTCTGGAGATACACAATAAAGGAAAGGAGAAGATGATAATACTTCCAATTAGAGGAACATCAAGAGATAATGGTCCCACTGGATACGGACGGCTCCGGGGAGAAGATGACAATAGGACTGCGACTGATCTTTTCCCCGAAAACTCTGTATTACCGTCTCCAGCCTGATGGCCGCAGAAAGACATAAAGGGAAAGCCATTTCCAGCGTCTTGCTGTGCGGAGCTGAACGAGCCTCTGTTCTCCTCTCATACACTAATCAGGGAGAAAAATGGAGGCAGCGGCCAAAGTTCAGACTCCCCCTGTGAACCAGACGATTCCTCCCGCGCCTTCTGTTCCACGGCAAAGTAATGTAACACTCAGAGTCCACACAATTATACATTTATTTTTTCCTTCTTAAAACAGCAAATTCCTATTTCCCTACTTGACATCCTCAGGACATAAGAACCTTGCACGCGCCGTACTGCAGGACGGTGTAATAGGTCACCAATAGATTCCTAGGGGCCTTTACTGCACTCCTCTATTCAAAATCTCTGCTTGCTGGCAGTAAACGAGAAGATCATCTCAGGGCTGTGGAGTCTGTAAGCCAAAGCACCGACTCTAACTCCGACTCCGACTCCTCAATTTCCCCTGACTCCGACTCCCGACTCCGACTCCATCATACATGGCGCATGTTTAAGTGATAACTTTAAACAAACTTTGCATAAATCAATAGTACAGATATGTCATGACAAAGTTTGTAATATATGTTTTACTAGATATCTTTACTCAGAACTTCCAGTATCAGGCTTCTCTGGGTACAGCTCACTAAGGGCCTGAAGTATGAAAACTGTCTAGGCCTAAGACTTTCTTTGTTGCCCATAGCAACCAATCAGAGCTCCCCTTTCATTTCTCCAGAGCACTATATGAAATGAAAGTGGAGCTCTGATTGGTTTCTATGGGCAACAAATAAATTTCTACACCTAGACAGTTTTCATACATAAGGCCCTAGGTGTTTTACATCAGCAGCATATAGAAGCCATGAGAGCAGCTAACCTCTCCAAACATGAGCTCAGAGGAAAAGGAAACTAAAACATACAAAACATACAGAGAGAACATGGCACTGGACAAGTGATTTATGCACAATTTATTGAAAGTTTAGATATACTAAGAAGTACTTGCCTTAAAGGGGTTTTCTCAGCACATTGATTCACTGGCTGACAGGCAGTTTGCACTCACTCTGTCTCCTCAGGCCGTGGCGGGGGCGGGTCTCCAGCAGTTATTAGCATATATTAACTTACTCTGACAGAGCAGGAGGTTGTGATCTCTAACACAATTAGAGGTAAAACCATCCTTCTCAGTCCTCAACACATTTTGCTTATTGAGGTCCCTCCTGCTCTCAGCCAATCAGATAACAGTCTTTCTGGTCTGTGGGTTACCATAGAAACCTGTGTACAGTGAGAGACTTGCTGAATTGTCTATAATTCATGACTAAAGTAAAATCTACTGACCACTGTATTTAGAAAATGTTTTCTTTTAACTGCCCCTTTATGTGTCAAGCTAATCTTTGTAACTAGTGAGAAAACCCCTTTAATCCTGTTTTCTCTAGTAGATCTGAGATGAGTGCAACTGCCCGGGGGAAAAAATGGTTAGACGGCTGGAGGAGCTTTTAAACTAGGATCTGGGGGGAGGGTGGGGGTAATACTAATAAGGGGGTAGATAGTGTAGATAGAGAGTGGTCATAGTCGGGGAGAGTGGGGGGTTAGTGGGGGTTGGGATTAGTGAGGAATGTAGGGAGAATATTGGGCAAAACATCAACCAAAGTAACCCAAAACCCCAGATATTCACTTCACAGGTAAATAGTAATTTAAAAGGGGGGTAAAAAATATACATAGACCTCTTAAGTGTATGTACACTAATGCCAGAAGCCTGACTAATAAAATTGGTGAACTGGAATTAGTGATGTGTGAGGAGGACTATGACATAGTGGGAGTAACTGAGACATGGCTGGATGATAGCTATGACTGGGCAGTTAACGTACAGGGTTACAGTCTTTTTAGAAAGGATCGCCAAAACCGGAGAGGGGGAGGCGTCTGCCTTTATGTAAAGTCCTGTCTAAAGCCCACACTGCGGGAAGATATAAGTGAGGGACATGAAGATGTGGAGTCACTGTGGGTAGAAATAAATGGAGCCAAAAACAATAATAAAATACTAATAGGAGTTTATTATAAACCCCCTACTATATCAGAGCCCATAGAAAATCTACTTCTAAACGAAATAGACGAGGCGGCAAATCATAATGAGGTCGTTATTATGGGGGATTTCAACTACCCAGATATAGACTGGGAAACTGAAACCTGTACATCTCATAAAGGAAACAGGTTCTTGGAAATAACCAAAGACAATTACCTTTCCCAACTGGTTCAGGACCCGACTAGAGGGACGGCCATACTGGACTTAGTATTAACCAATAGACCTGACAGAACAACAGATGTGCAGGTCGGGGGACTCCTGGGAAATAGTGACCATAACATAATAACCTTCCAACTGTCATTCAAAAGAGCGTTTCTTCAAGGAGGAACAAAAATACCTAACTTCAAAAAAGCTAAATTTAGCCAACTAAGAGAGGCCATAGGCCTAACTAACTGGGACAAAGTCTTCAAAAATAAAAATACAGCCACAAAATGGGATATTTTTAAAAACATCCTAATATGTAATTGTGAGAGGTACATACCATATAGGAATAAAATAATAAGAAACAAGAAAAAACCAATGTGGATAAATAGAACTGTAAAGAAAGCAATAAATGACAAAAAAGAAAGCATTTAAATCACTAAAACAGGAGGGGAGCGAGGAAACATTGAAAAACTATAAGGAAAAAAATAGAATATGTAAAAGACAAATAAAAACAGCCAAACTAGAGACCGAGAGATTAATCGCCAAAGAAAGTAAAACTAACCCTAAAATGTCTTTTAATTATATAAATGGTAAAAAGTATAAACCTGGAAGGTGTCGGCCCCTTACAGAGTAATGAGGGGGGAGTGGCAGAGAGCGATGAGGAGAAAGCAAAGCTACTAAATATCTTTTTCTCCACTGTATTCACTGAGGAAAATAAACTGTCAGATGAAATGCAGAATATAAAAGTAAATTCCCCATTAAAAGTGTCCTGTCTGACCCAGGAAGAAGTAGAGCTGCGTCTTAAAAAGATTAAAATAGACAAATCGCCAGGACCGGATGGCATACACCCCCGTATCCTAAGAGAATTAAGTAATGTCATCGCCAGACCCTTATTTCTGATATTTAAGGACTCTATACTGACAGGGAGTGTTCCACAGGATTGGCGCATAGCAAATGTGGTTCCAATATTCAAAAAGGGTCCAAAAACAGAGCCCGGGAACTATAGGCCGGTAAGTTTAACATCTGTCGTGGGTAAACTGTTTGAGGGTTTTCTAAGAGATGCTATCTTGGAGTACCTCAATGAAAATAAGCAAATAACTCCATATCAGCATGGCTTCATGAGGGATCGGTCAGGTCAAACCAATTTAATCAGTTTCTATGAGGAGGTAAGTTCTAGACTAGACCGCAGCGAATCAATGGATGTCGTATATCTGGACTTCTCCAAAGCATTTGACACTGTACCACATAAAAGGTTAGTATATAAGATCAGAATGCTTGGCCTGGGAGGAAATGTCTGTATGTGGGTAAGTAACTGGCTCAGTGATAGAAAACAGAGGGTGGTTATTAACGGTACATACTCAGATTGGGTCACTGTCACTAGTGGAGTACCACAGGGGTCAGTATTGGGCCCTATTCTCTTCAATATATTTATTAATGATCTTGTAGAAGGCTTGCACAGTAAAATATCAATTTTTTGCAGATGACACTAAACTGTGTAAAGTAATTAACACAGAAGAGGACAGTACACTGCTACAGATGGATCTGGATAGACTGGAGGCTTGGGCAGAGAAGTGGCAGATGAGGTTTAACACTGACAAATGTAAAGTTATGCATATGGGAAGGAATAATGCAAGTCACCAGTACATACTAAATGGTAAAATATTGGGTAACTCTGACATAGAAAAGGACCTAGGAATTTTAGTGAACAGAAATCTAAGCTGCAGAAACCAGTGTCAGACAGCTGCTGCCAAGGCCAATAAGATAATGGGCTGCATCAAAAGAGGCATAGATGCCCGTGATGAGAACATAGTCCTGCCACTTTACAAATCACTAGTCAGACCACACATGGAGTACTGTGTACAGTTCTGGGCTCCTGTGAACAAGGCAGACATAGCAGAGCTCGAAAGGGGGTTCGGAGGAGGGCAACTAAAGTAATAACTGGAATGGGTGGACTACAGTACCAGAAAGATTATCACAATTAGGCTTATTCACTTTAGAAAAAAGACGACTGAGGGGAGATCTAATAACTATGTATAAATATATCAGAGGTCAGTACAGAGATCTCTCCCACGATCTATTTATCCCCAGGACTGTGACGAGGGGACATCCTCTGCGTCTGGAGGAAAGAGGTTTGTACACAAACATAGAAGAGGATTCTTTACGGTAAGAGCAGTGAGACTATGGAACTCTCTGCCTGAGGAGGTGGTGATGGTAAGTTCACTAAAAGAGTTCAAGAGGGGCCTGGATGTATTTTTGGAGGGTAATACTATTACAGGTTATAGTTACTAGAGAGGGGTTGTTGATCCAGGGAGTAATTCTGATTGCCTGATTGGAGTCGGGAAGGAATTTTTTTCCCTAAAGTGGGGAAAACTGGCTTCTACCTCACAGGTTTTTTTGCCTTCCTCTGGATCAACTGTAGGAAAACAGGAAGAACTGGATGGACAGAGGGCTTTTTTTCAGCCTTATAAACTATGTTACTATGAGTGCAGCCATTCCTTCCCAGTGCCTTTTTCCTCTGATCTGTAGCGGAGGAGCTTCACTTCTGAGCATCTACATAAAGGGCAGCACACATTCATCTCAACTAAAAGCCTAGATCCTTAGATCAGGAATAGAACAGACATTTATAGGACATTTCATCATTTTCACAAATTCTTATGAAAATATATTCAGCACATACTGCGTTGAACTAAATGTACCAATTTATTATATATTTTAGGAGTCGGAGTTGGTCCATTTCATACCGACTCCAACATAAAAATGGTCTCCGACTCCACAGCCCTGGATCATCTGTATATCGTAGGAGGAAAGTTCATCCTAACCTCCGTCTGCTCACATTGCTGAGACTTTGTTTCAAAGTGACATGCTAAGGCCTCATGCACACAACCGTATTTATGTTGCGTTCCGCAAAAAACGGATCTGCAGAAAATATGGATGACGTCCGCGTGCATTCCATATTTTGCAGAATGGAACAGCTGGCCCCTAATAGAATAGTCCTATCCTTGTAATGTGGACAATAATAGGACGTATTCTGTTGCGGAACGGACATACGGAAACGGAATGCACACGGAATAACTTCCGTTTTTTTGCAGACCCATTGAAACGAATGGTTCCACATATGGTCCGCAAAAAAAAAAACAGAACGGACACAGAAAGAAAATATGTTTGTGTGCATGAGCCCTAAGGCTACATTCACATTAGCGCTTGCATTTTCAGTTCTTTTGCTTTATTTTAGGAGCAGAAGAAAAAGAATTCAGAAGATTCAGATTTGGCACATGACTGACATGAACGGATCTGTTTGGTTTCCATTCCATTTAAACAGAAAAAAAAAAATTCCTACAGTGTGGGTCAGACCCCCACCAATCCGCTGTTTTGGCCAGGCACCAGCACAGGTCGTTATATGGTGGACTTAATACACTGTGTACTCTCTGGTGCCAGTTTACTGCACTTAAAAGGGGGGTGAGACGCTGTACCACAGCAGTGAGCGGAACCTCCTGCTTCATCCACTGTATGGTTTCCAGTGCCGGCAGCTGGTGGGCAGCAGGGTGGCTCAGTGGTTAGCACTCGTACCTTGCACTAGTCCTAGGTTTGAATCTGACCAAGGACAACATCTGCATGGAGTTTGTATGTTCTCCCCGTGTTTGTGTGGGTTTCCTCCGGTTTCCTCCCACCCTCCAAAAACATACTGAGAGGGAACTTAGATTGTGAGCCCCATAATGTGTGGAGTATAGTAGCGCTATATAAGTGCATAAAATAAATCTAAAATAAACTCTGTGAGTGGTGCCAAGTGTGGGACCTCCGCCGTTCTGATATTGACGACCTGTCCTGAGGATAGGTCATCAATATCTAAGCCCTGGAAACCCCTTTAAACTTCATCTGTCAGCAGTTTTGTGCCTATGACACTGGCTGACCTGTTACATGTGCACTCGGCAGCTGAAGACACCTGTGTTGGTCCCATGTTCATATGTGCCCGCATTTCTGAGAAAAATGATGTTTTATTATATGCAAATGAGCCTCTAGGAGCAACGGGGGCGTTACCATTACACCTAGAGGCTCTGCTCTCTCTGCAACTGCTGAGCCCTCTGCATTTTGATTGACAGGGCCAGGCAGTATGAATGTGCTCACACCTGGTCCTGTCAATCAAAGTGGAGAGGGCGTGGCAGTTGCAGAGAGAGCAGAGCCTCTAGGTGTAATGGTAACGCCCCCGTTGCTCCTAGAGGTTCATTTGCATATAATAAAACATCATTTTTCTCAGCAATGCGGACACATATGAACATGGGACCATCACAGAAGCCTTCAGCTGCCGAGTGCACATGTAACAGGTCAGCCAGTGTCATAGGTACAAAACATTATGTATGTAGCACCAACATATTCTGCAGTGCTTTACGCAAGTTGTGCTGAATATATGGACATATAAACTTCATGTACATATGTATTTGAAACCAGGACCCCAGGCAGTAATGCTAACTAATAGAGGAGGATCTGGGCAACACATATTAATGGAGACTGTTTTGCCTAATACAGTAACTGTGCTTAAATATTCGGGTTTGTCAGGAGACCAATATTTGTCCCTTTAACCACTTCCCATCTGGGCCATTTACCCCCTTCCTGACCAGGCCTAATTTTGCAAATCTGACATGTGTCACTTCATGTGGTAATAACTTTGGAACGCTTTTACTTATCCAAGCGATTCTGAGATTGTTTTCTCGTGACACACTGTACTTCAAGTTAATGGTAAATTTGAGTCAGTAAGTTTTAATTTTATTTATTAAAAAATCCAAAAGTTAACGAAAATTTGAAAAAATTCACTGTTTTCTAAATTTCAATCTCTCTGCTTTTAAGACAGATAGTGATGCCCCATAAAATCCTTTTTAATATACATTCCCCATATGTCTACTTTATGTTGGCATCATTTTGGTAGTGTCATTTTATTTTTTTAGGACAGTAGAAGGTTTAGAATTTTAGACGCAATTTTTGCAAATTTGCAAAATCAACTTTTTTAAGGACCAGTTCAGTTCTGAAGTCAGTTTGTGGGCTTACATAATAAAAATCACCCATAAATGACCCCATTTTAGAAAATACACCCCTCAAACTATTCAAAACTGGTTTTAGAAATGTTATTAACCCTTTAAGTATTCCACAGGAATTAAAGCAAAATAGATGTGAAATTTAAAAATTTCACTTTTTTTGCAGATTTTCCATTTTGACCATTTTTTTCCTGTAACACATCAAGGGTTAACAACATAACAAAACTCAATATTTATTACCCCGATTCTGCAGTTTGCAGAAACACCCCACATGTGGTCGTAAACTGTTATTTGGGGATACGCCAGGGCTCAGAAGGGGAGGAGCAGCATCTGCATTTTCTAACATGGAATTTTTTGTCATGGTTTGTAAGAGTGATAACTTTTTAATTTTTTTGTGGACTGAGCTGCGTTAGGTCTTATTTTTTGCGGGACAAGCTGTGCTTTTTATTGGCACCCTTTTGGGGTACATCCGGCTTTCTGATCATTTTTTAATCTAATTTTTGGAAGGTTAACTAAAAAAAAAAAAAAGCAGTTTAGGGGCATTTTTCTATATTTTTTTTACACCGTTCACTTGATGGGGTAGATCATGTGATATTTTTGTAGAGCCAGTTGTTATGGACGCAACGATACCAAATATGTCTATTTTTTATTTTTTTTTTTTATGTTTTACACAATAAGAGCATTTTTAGAAGAAAAATCATGTTTTTGTGTTGCAATTTTTTAAGAGCCATTTCTTTTTCATTTTTCGGGCTATAATCTTGTGTGGGGGCTCATTTTTTGCGGGATGAGGTGACGTTTTTATTGCTTTCATTTTGGGATGCATACGACTTTTTGATTGTTTGATATTATGTTTTTTGGTAGGTGATGTGACAAAAAAAGCTGTTTTGGCATAATTTTTATTAGATTTTTTTACGCAGTTCACTTGATGGGGTAGATCATGTGATATTTTTATAGAGCCGGTCGTTTCGGACGTGGTGATACCAAATATGTCTATCTTATTTATTTATTTTTATTTGTAACTTTTTTAAATTAAATATTTGGGGGGAATTTTTTTTTTTATATATATATATGTGATTTTTTTTTATTTTTTATAATACTCTATTTTTTTTTATTATTTTTTTTACACTTTGTGTCCCCCATAAGGTCATACAAGACCTCAGGGGGACATTTAACTTCACTTATTTATTTTTTTTTTTTACACTTGATTTCTCCTGTAACTGGGGCTGACATAGTAGCCCCAGTTACAGGGGAAATACATCCCTAGAGAGGCTGTACAGCATAATACTATGCTGTACAGCCTCAGTGCAGGGCTGATCGAGTCTATGAGAGACCAGGCAGCTCCTGCACTCTCCTGGCCCCGGCGATCACGTGACCGCCGGGCCGGAATAGGAAGCGCATCTAGATCTAGAAGGCAGGGACCCCTGGGAATGGTCCCTGCCTTCTCTTTGGGGTACCCTGCTGTCACGGACAGCAGGTACCCCACTGTGCAGCTGAACGATTAGCGTGCAGCTGCTATCTCTGAATGGACGTTCAGAAACGTCCATTCAGAGATAGATAACCACTTCCCGGACGTTTATAGTCAACGGGCGGACGGGAAGTGGTTAAAGAGGACCTGTCCCTGCTCCTGACATGCCTGTTTTAATAGCTTCATGTATTCCCCATGTAATAACAATTCTGGAGCATCTATTCTTATATCTGTATGTTGTGCCATTCCTTTATTATTACTACTAGAAGTTATGAATGAATTGCTAGCAGTCTGCAGTAAGGGTACAGAGGGGAGGTAACCAGTTGGGGGTGTGTACCTGCACAGACTCAATCTATCCAATCAGTGCTGCCATTTTAAGACTGTGCAGGGACACACCCCCAACTGGTTACCTCCCCTCTGTACCCTTACTGCAGACTGCTAGCAATTCATTCATAACTTCTAGTAGTAATAATAAAGGAATGGCACAACATACAGGCATAAGAATAGAGACTCCAGAACTGTTATTACATGGGGGATGCATGAAGCTATTAAAACAGGCATGTCAGGAGCTCTGACGGGTCCTCTTTAAGTGTATGTTTATACCTATAGATCTAGTATACATCTAGTATACATACTTACCTGTAGCATATGTTGCAGTGACTCCTGCGTGTTCTCCGGTGTATCCTTCTATGTTATATTCTGATACAATTGTTGCATGTTCCAGGGATACAAAGCACTTCACCATCTCGGAGCCGACACTCCCCTCCATGACTGGTTCCTCACTGACCCCTGAAAATTACCTGGCCCTCCATCCAATAGCTATGGCCACTGAGAGTTTACATACCCCCTGCACTTAAGGTAGCAGACGGATGGAAAAAATAGTTTCTTCTCCTGTCTTTGCTCTCTGGTGTATTCGTATCCCGGAACACGGACAGAAAATAGAGCGGGAGGTTGTTCTAGGTCAAGCAGAACAAGCCTGTAACCGACACCTCCGATCCGCGCAATAATTGAGGTCGCTTGTATCGCAATTAGAATCATGTGGAGGTCGCTCAGCCGCTTTCTTCCGGCCCGCTGCTCCTCGTATTACAAGTTCTCACTAACAGGGCCGGAGTACCGTATTTGCATGACAAAAGTCCAATTGTAGCCATTTATTACATCCTGTTCAGATCGTGGCAGAATTCACTTCGCCTCTGGAAAAAAAAAGAAACCTAATAAGAAAAGCGAAGATTTGTCTCCTAGGCTGAAATAGCTTGAATGTTCTTCAGGAACGTAGAGCGCAAGCTCCTCTGCCCCGTGTATAATGAAGAGGAAACTTCTGACCCCAGCAATAGCAGCTTCAGGACCAGTTCTGGATCTGTTCTCGTTGGGTTTGTGTAGGATAGAGCCAGCTGCCCATAGAGGATGACCCCCTTCCTATAGGCATTGAACCCCTCTACCTCCAGGATATCTAATGGTGGCATAGGGGTGTCCTGCCTGGACCTCTGACTCCAAGGTCAATGGGCCCCTTTTACATGTTTATAGGGCCACTCTTATCTTGAGTGGATTCCTTATTTTGACCTATTTGGTAAAAATGGGTGATTTTGTTTTATTATTTGAAAGTCTGAGATTGTGCTCACTCAGGCATCTATGCCAAGTCAACTGTCAATGAAGCAGGGCCACCAACGTATTGTCCAATCCTCCAGGTCAGGAGGTCCGGCAAGGATCAGGGATGGTGGCATCTGCTCACCTCTGCTTAGTGAGAACCTGCCTGTTGGAGGTTTGGAAATAGTTAAAACCTCTTTTTACAAAAAAAAAAAATTCTTTATCCTTAAAGGGGCTTTCCAGAAGTACAATATTGAGGGCCTGTCCTCAGGAAGTAGGGTTTCTACTCCAGTCACCCATCTGTTTGGGTGATGTCTCATTCATTGTTCAATTGGCCTCAGTTCCCTCAAAGTCAGGGGTCAGTAACCTTCGGCACTCCAAAGGTTTTGAAACTACAATTCCCACCATGCTGCATTAATTTCTAAAAGACTTCTTAGAGCATGTATGCATGCTGGGAGTTGTAGTTTCACAATAGCTGGAGTGCCAGTGGTTGCCTACCTCTGCTCTAAGTGAATGGGCCAAGCACAGCTTCTATACAGTATCTGGTGTTGTGCTTGGTATGAGGTAAGAAAGCCACAGTGCTTACTGAAGGGCTGCGGCCTCTTTCACCCCCTAACTGCTTTGCCAGAGTGGAGCTCCAGCAGTGGGAAAAGTAGTTAACTGGAGGGGGGAGGGCTGCTTTAGATGCTACTACCTCCTAACTAGAAACATGCAACGGATCTTATTTGAAAGCAGATATTCCAAGCTTTCAGACAATACCAAAATGACAGCAATATGTTCAGGACAGAGAAAGCTATAACTGATAGAAATTGGGATGCTGTGAATGCAGCTGAAAATGAAAGTAAAAACGGGTTTTACTCGTGATTATTCGCGACTTGATTTTGTAACAGTGATTTCTCCTCTGTTGCTTGGACTTTAGGTCTTGTATGAAAGCCTGGACGGTCAGCTTTCTTACAAGACCAGTTGCATGTTTCTAGCTGCTACCATTGAGGAAATATCACCATCTAAAGCAGCCCTCCCCCCTCCAGTTAGCTACTTTTCACACTGCCCGAGCTGGACTCGGTCAAAACAGTTTGGTGGTTAAACACCTGATCGGCGGGGGAGTGGAACCCCACCGATCTGATATTGGTGACCTACCCTCAGGATAGGTAATCAATATTGTACTCCTGGAAAACCCTTTTTTTTTCATTGGCCACTATGGCGATGGCTTACTGTTAATATGCTGTGAGAGGCAAAGGACCTTTTGGACGTGTGACTTAATTGTGTTAATTTATTCAGGTCCATAAGATGTAGTGAGAGCACGTGGCTGGGAGAGTATAAATAGCACAGCTCTGCAGACCTCATGTTCAGAAGCAGGCAGGAGATTGAAGGGTGACCTGGAAAGCTCCTGCTGAAATTAAAACCAGCAATACTCCTACGTATAGTTAGCTAGCAAGTGGAGGGTATTGCTATTGGTCATAACTGTACAACACCTCAAGGCGTAGATAAAGCCACAGAGTAACTGAGTCTGGAGCTGAGAGTAGTCCTGATAGTAGACTAGGCAAATATATTAGTCAAGCCTGTGACCAAGACCCTCCAACTTGCATGCATATTGTGCAATGCTGTGCCACATGGATAGGAAGCCCTGGTGATCAGGGGCGCGCCACAAATGAGGCCAGGTGAGATTATCGCCTCAGGCAGCACCAGGTAGGGGCAAGAGGGGGGGCAGCGGAAGGGCCATGGGCTGAAGGGGAGGGGTTAGGTTAAGAAATTGGCATGGGAGGGGGGGCGTTGTTTTAGTTTTTACCTCAGGCAGCACAAAAGCTAGGTGCACCCCTGTGGCACATACAACTATCTTCATTGGTGCCACAGAGCCAAAGTTTCGATGCCCAGGGAGCTGGGTGCAGCACAAGCGACATGTTGTCTCTTAAAGGGACAGTGCTATTTTTGCCTGTTGCCACTAAGACAACATATCTAACGTCTTAAAGGTTAAATCTGACCCCTTAAAGATCTGAGCTCCTGTAGTATGAATAAAACAGGACCCCATCCCAATATTAGTGACCGCGTCTCTTGGTCGGATTAGCTGGCAGTCACTTGCTCCGCATCCTCCATGTGTTTTCTGAGCTCCCTGCTCAGTATTACCATGAATTATGCAAAACTCCGAGAGTCGTCGGCTCATGCAGCTCGGGGCAAATATCCTCGTTTTTATACAACAGTAAGAAAGTTGGATGAATTGCATAAACGGCACAATGGCGCGTTCTGTTCCTGGAGGAGAGATAGTGAGAGCGGCAGATGAAAGAGATTGGGAGCAGCCGAGGTGATAAAAAAAATGAGACAGCCCGAGATAGCGACGAGAGGAGCTAAAGACTCCGCAACTCGGTTCGGATGCAAAAATCAGATAATATAATCTGTGAATGACAAACAGGAGCGAGGACGATGCTAAGAGATGGCGCCGGCCAAACACTGGCGCCAAACATTTACAAAATGGTGACGATGGCGGCAAAAAACATAAATGGAATGGAAATGAGCAAAATCTAATATCTGCCTATGACGTCCTGGAGAGGAGAGTGCAAAATTCAGCATATTTACATCTAGAAACTATTGGGCGTTTTATAGAAATCCAATTCATCCATTAATCTGGCGTCATAGTTCCCAGATTATCCGAAAATTCTGTATTATAGTGAGCGCAGCAGAATAGTGAGTGCAGCTCTGGAGTATAATACAGGATGTAACTCAGGATCAGTACAGGATAAGTAATGTAATGTATGTACACAGTGACTGCACCAGCAGAATAGTGAGTGCAGCTCTGGAGTATAATACAGGATGTAACTCAGGACCAGTACAGGATAAGTAATGTATGTACACAGTGACTGCACCAGCAGAATAGTGAGTGCAGCTCTGGAGTATAATACAGGATGTAACTCAGGACCAGTACAGGATAAGTAATGTAATGTATGTACACAGTGACTGCACCAGCAGAATAGTGAGTGCAGCTCTGGAGTATAATACAGGATATAACTCAGGATCAGTACAGGATAAGTAATGTATGTACACAGTGACTGTACCAGCAGAATAGTGAGTGCAGCTCTGGAGTATAATACAGGATATAACTCAGGATCAGTACAGGATAAGTAATGTAATGTATGTACATGGTGAATCCTCCAGCAGAATAGTGAGTACAGCTCTGTAGTGTAATACAGCAAAAAGTGTAGCAATGTTGGATTATCTTGGAAGTTGCAATGTGACCCTGTTACACAACAATGCCTTTTTCAGCCATAGATCCTGATTTACTGTATCATACCTTTGACTGCAGAATTCTGGCTTCAAAATGGGGCTTTTGGGCTCGCTTGTACAAAAACGTTTCACTCCAGATTTATCATTGATACTTTTTTAAAAATTCGCAATCTCGTTCCAGTAGGACGTTGAAATAGGAAAACTGAAATAGCATTTTAAGTCAAAAGTTTTAAGGTTCAAGAATAAAACCAATGTATCAAACACGTGACATAAAGTATAACGCAGACTCCAGTAACCCTGACTTCAGATATTCCTCACAGTCCCCATGTAGCCTCAGCCTGGAGATATGGACTGTCTGCACCATGGGCTGTTGCCCCCTATGTCACAGTGCGGTTACCTCCCCATCCACCGTCATTAATCTTCACGTTAATGAGGACATCTCCGTCCCCTGTGACATCCCCTGACTTCCATGTCTCTACTAAAAGATGTTTCATCCAGACGTCATGAAACCTGCCCGGGAGATGATTCTCACATATGGTTGGGAGGCTCCGGGGGGAGCTGAGTGTCCTCTGTGTCTTCAGCGCAGCTGTGTGCCTGGCACAGGGGGCCCGGGTAGACATGTGGCCCCTGGATGAGTCCCCTGGAGGATGCTTTCCGTAATATCTCATCATACGACTGGAATTAATGAGATGTCTACAAATCTGACCCCCGAGGTGACCTCGATTTACATTATGTACATTGTACTCCACGTATGCTGCTGCCGCTCAAGCTGTGGTCTGCAAAACCACGAGGGGAAGACATTTCCTGCTGCACCACTGCTTCCTGGACTCCAGACCCAGGGGTGGGATGTTCATACCATGCACATATCAGCCCTGCTCACTGTACAATGTGTTCTGCAGCTTCCTAATACACTGTAGTCTCATCTCTATCCTTTTTTACATTATCTGCTTGCTGTCACTGAATGACAACATTCTTGCTTACATCCAGAGGGTGAATATGCTCTGCCCTGCTTGCTACCATGTAACCTTCACACCTCTCCTTGCCCTTGGTTACAATGTATCAATGCAGGTAACACATAGGTCTAATTCGCATGACTGTAAGGACTCCATGCCCGTATTGCGGACCGCAAACGGCGGGTCCTCAATATACAGAGACCAGCTGCGTGCAATCTGTGCTGCGGATGCGGACCCATTGACTTGAATGGACCCGCGATCCGCAAAATACGGCAAAAGATAGGACATGTCCTATATTTTGCGGAATGGAGGCACAGATCGACCTTAAGGGCTCCATGTTCCTAATGCGGACCGCGAACGGCAGGTCCCCAATATACAGGCACTGATCGTCTGCAATCCGTGCTGAGAATGCAGACCTATTGACTTGAATGGGTTCGATTCCGCAAAATACGTCAAAAGATAGGACATGTCCTATCCTTTGCGGATTGGAGGCACAGATCGACCTTAAAGAAGAACTCCCGCAAAAATTTGTATTCTCTGACCTGTTAGAAAGGTGCATGATATAATCTGTAGTGATTGTCATTTTCTTATCAGTGACTGTTTCTGTGAGTAAAAACCTCTCTTCTTATTGTAGCTGGGTCATGTGACCAACTCCCTGACCTCCAACTGACCCAGGACAGGAAGCCAGTCACTGCTCTATTCATTCCTATGGGAGCCTCACTTTCAGTCTCATAGGAATACATAGAGAATTAGACTTCCTGTCCACACATAAGTCTATGTGTGAGTTGGTGGGTCTAATTGCTGGTCACATGACACAGATAAGAAACTTCAGGATGATATAAGTCAGAAATTCAGACACTGGTAAGAAAATGACATTCACTACAGATTATATCATGTACATTTCTAGCAGGACATGGAATAAACTTTTTGTCGGGAGTTCTTCTTTAAGGGCTCCACGTTCCTATTGCGGACTGCGAACGGCGGATCCTCAATATACGGGCGCTGATCGTCTGCAATCAGTGCTGTGACCCATTGACTTGAATGGGTTCGTGATTCCGCAAAATACGGCAAAAGGCCCCATTGACTTGAATGGATCCGTGATCCGCAAAAGATGGGACATGTCTTATCTTTTGCGAAATGGAGGCACGGATCGGAACAGAGTTTCCGTGAGCTTTTGGATCCATGCAAAAGATAAGACATGTCCTATGTTTTGTTATATTTTGAGGATTGCCGATCAATTCATGTCAATGGGTCCCTTAACCCGTACATCTCACAGAGGATTATTATCTAGTCATTTAACAATCACATTCTCTGACAGCAAGCAGAGATCTTGCAAACACAAAGTACAAGTCTTGAGACTTGGAGAACGGATAGCTGTCTCTGCTGTCACTAGACTGTTGTCATATTCCCTGCGTAATACCTATGTTCAATCAGAAATCGTGTGGTCAATCCTTGAGAATGAGTGGACAGCCCCTTTAAGGGCATCAGTTGACCTGATTTACAGATCCTCAGGGTCTTCTTCTGCTGATGTGCACCAGATATCTGACAACCTCCACAACAATACCATGGACTGGAGTGAAGTTAAACTGAGCCGAGGATTGTGTACCTGTAAGCACAGTGCACATGGATTCCAGCGCATGGTGATTGCAGCTCTGAAGGTGACTGGAGCATAAGACATGATGTCATTCTGGATCATAGGAATATCAGTAGCCGGGCTGTTTCCTGTAACATTAGAATTCTCTTCCGTGATCTGCACCTTCATATCTCATTGGGCATTTTTGGGAATAGAATCCGTCTCTGGATATGATTTATAGACCATGTAATTAGTTTTTGTTCGGACTGAATAATCTTTGATCTCTGGTTGTGAAATTATAATTATGATTCAGGAAAATAGAACATTACGTCCAGTTTCTGCGCTCAGAAAGTTCAGGTTCTGCCTCTGGAAGGAGGAAAAGTTTTCCCTGTGGTTTTAGCTTCGAGGCCAATGAATAATTCTGTAAAGAAGGAATGATAGATAGTAACTGCTATTCATCTATTACTGCTGACAACCAGCCTCTATATCATGTCTGAGAAGTTGTCACAGCCCCGCCCCCTGTTACTGACATCACTGAATATAATATAATTACATTGTGATCAGACATGAGATCCTCACATCTTATACTACAGGAGCAGCTATTCATCTATTACTGCTGACAACCAGTGTCTATATCATGTCTGAGAGGTTGTCACAGCCCCGCCCCCTGTTACTGACATCACTGATATAATATAATAATTACATTGTGATCAGACATGAGATCCTCACACCTTATACTACAGGAGCAGCTATTTATCTATTACTGCTGACAACCAGCCTGTATATCATGTGTGAGAAGGTTGTCACAGCCCCGCCCCCTGTTACTGACATCACTGAATATAATATAATTACATTGTGATCAGACATGAGATCCTCACACCTTATACTACAGGAGCAGCTATTCATCTATTACTGCTGACAACCAGCCTCTATATCATGTCTGAGAAGTTGTCACAGCCCCGCCCCCTGTTACTGACATCACTGATATAATATAATATAATTACATTGTGATCAGACATGAGATCCTCACACCTTATACTACAGGAGCAGCTATTCATCTATTACTGCTGACAACCGGCCTCTATATCATGTCTGAGAGGTTGTCACAGCCCCGCCCCTTTACTAACATCTTTACCTGACCTGTAGCATTACCTGCGGTGTTCCTTGTGTCCCCGTTACATTGCGGCTAATCTCTCGCCCTTATGTTACTACATGTGGTGGATTTCTTATGTCACTTCTTACAGTCCTGTGAAGAACGTCTCTGGGCACATAAGACATATGGCTCCTTAGAAAATGCAGGCACCTGCCAAAACGTCATTCAATTAATAATCGGCTTGCTCATTAGGTTTTTGGCGTCTTCTCTCCTTCTGACTGCGAGGAATCATCCAGCCATGGAAACACCTTGAGACACGCACACTTCAGTGAATCTGCAGAAGATTATATATATATATAGCATCTTAAAGACTATGCTGTCTTCTGTGCCTGGGGAAGCTCTATGCAAAATATGGCATTTCACATAGTACATACTGTTCATATTAGGTCCTTGCTCTTAAAGGGGTTTTTAACGAGTATAACAGTAATATTAATGACCTATCTTAAAGTGTAACTGTCATTCTTTTTTTAATTATTGTAATGTATAGGGGCGGTGATACTGACCATTTTTGTAATATACTTTAATTACTGAAATTGTACATTTCTATTAGAAAAATAGCTGTAAAGTGGCCCATTTTGAGCCTTAGCAACGCTCCTCTGTCTTCTGTTTACATAACAGTGGAGACTTGATCAACACTGACTGTGCTGATGTAAACAGAAGACAGAGGAGCGTTGCTAAGGCTCAAAATGGGCCACTTTACAGCTATTTTTCTGATAAAAATGTACAATTTCAGTAATTAAAGTATATTACAAAAACGGTCAGTATCACTGCCCCTACACATTACAAAAATAAAAAAAGAATGACTGTTACACTTTAAGGATAGGTCATCAATATCCTTATTGTTGGGGGTCCGACTCCCTGTACCTCTGAAATTTACCTGTTTGAAGAGGTCATAGTGCTTCGGTCTCCTCACCTCCTTACCCAGCACAGTGCCATACGTTGTATAGTGGCCGTGCTTGGTATTGCAGCCCAGGCTCATTCACTTGAAAGGGACTGAGCTGCACGTAAGCCATGTAATTGATGAATATGACGCAACTGGCCTAGGATGAGGCTGCAGCGCTTACTGGAGTGCTGCGGCCCAATCAACCACCAGATCAGGGGCTGGAAATCGGATGATCTCCACCGATCATATTCTACTCCCGCAAAAACCCTCTTTTAAGGATAGTAATGTCTGAGAAAGGAGATTAAAGTAATATGCAGCAATAAAACTGTATGGATCCACTGACTTCTATAGGGCCCCATCAATTGTCCCTGTTACTCATTTTACAAGCAATAGCTGACTCCTCGGGGGCGGGGTCATATTACTCTGATTTTCCTGATTGGTGAGCAGCATGTGGCAATATCATTAAGACCCAATATTGCGATTTATGATATGCCCATCACCTGCTGCAGTGTTGAGTGTTGCTAAGGCTTAAAATGGGCCACTTTAGAGCTATTTTTCTAATATAAATGTACAGTTTAAGTAATTAAAGTATATTACAAAAATATTTAGTATCACTGCCCCTACACATTATAAAAAAAAAAATGACAGTTACACTTTAAGGATAGGTCCTCAATATCCTTATTGGTGGGGGATCCGACTCTCTGTACCTCTGACATTCAACAGTTTGAAAAGGTCATAGTGCTCCGGTCATTTCACAGCTTCCCGAGCACAGTGCCGTATGTTGTATAGTGGCTGTGCTTGGTATTGCAGTCCAGGCTGATTCACTTGATTGTGACTGAGCTGCATGTAAGCCATGTGATTGATGAATGTGATGTCACTTGAGGCTACAGTGCTTACTGGAGTGCTACAGCCCATTCAAATACCTGGAAGTCGGATGATCTCCACCAGTCAGATATTGATGACCTATTCTGAGCATGTTCTACTCCCACAAAACCCCTTTAAAGGACGATAATGTCCGACAAAGGAGTCTAAAGGAATATGCAGCAGTAAAACTGTATATTGGATCCATTGCCCCTTGTTACTCACTTTACAAGCAACAGCTGACTCCTCGGGGGTGGGGTCATATTACTGAGATTTTCCCGATTGGTGAGCAGCATGTGGCAATATCATTAAAACCCAATATTGCGATTTATATAATGCCCATCACCTGCTGATGTGCATTTTTCCAAACCATGCAAAAGTCTGCAATCCGCCGCCGCTATCTCCCTCCAGCTCGTGTTGCTCTCGCGGATGCGTTGCGTGCTGGCAGCCTCGTCTCCCGCCGGCTTGTTTGTAGGTAATATTACATATAAATACATAGCTGTTATAACGAAGCCCACGTAAAGACTAATGAGCCGTGACTCCATTGTGTTCCCTGATCGTCCTCGCTCCGCGCGATGGAGGAATATTTGCTTTTTTTTCTCTCCCCGACGCTTGTGTTTTCTTCAAATGCAGCCATTCAGCGTGTCTATGGACATACGCGCCGTCAATAAGAGCTGTCAGGAGCGGCGACGTCTGACACATATTTGGGATGAGTATCAATTTTCGTGTCACACTCTGCCTTTATTTTCTCGTATTCTCGGTAAATAGTCCGCCTTTGCTCACAGGACGCCGCTGATTAATCGAGAACGTCTCCCTCTCCCCCCTCCCCCACCGATGTGACATTAATTGACTCATCTGGATACAATGGGCGGCATTTACCAATTCCAATGCACATAACGTGCATTAAGATAAAGCGGCGCCAGTGACGTGTACCTGTTTTTTTAATGAAAGGCGCGCGCCACTTTCTGAAGACTCTACAGACGGATGCTCCGTATTCCTGGTCGATCATTGTTTATGGGGGGGGGGGTCAGTAGATGGCGTCACATATAGACTGGCAGAATGCGGATGGCGGGGAGTCGATGAGCCGCTCGCTCAGATTTGGCAGCTCCGTGGTCCTTGGAAGCAGGTGCTGGCTCTTCACTCAGGTGCACGGAGCCAAGAGGAGAATGACTGAGATTTACGTCGCTCACAAAAAACCTCCCCAAAACCATTGATTCCCCCTCTGCCGCCCCCACATCACCCACGCTTCTCTATGTGACCCTTTGGCAGGCTGAGTGCTTCTGCTTCAAGGATCGTCTTTGAAAAAGCAGACAATATGGAAAAGGCTGAAACTGCCTGAAAACAATCGTTAGAGGAGGCCGGTGCAGAAGGGAGCGATGCTCTGCGGAGACCCCCGAGACCGCCGCACCTGAGAGACTGAGACCTGAGACCTCATAGAGTGGTGGAGTTATGCGACACTGCAGGAATAGTGTCTGACAGAGCACAGCGGACATGTACAGTTATACATGTATCAGCAATGTGTCCATATAGGAAACATTGTAACACATGTTCTTAAAGGAAATGTCCTGTTCCTCGATGTCCAGCAGTCTCCCCGTCAGATTCTCCGATCCCAAACCTCCTCCGTCACTGAAACATCCATGTACAGAAATATAATACATAGCAAGGTGATCGGGAGAGGAGGGGGATGCAGCTGCAGTAATAAAATTGAAAAGTCATTCTAATGAAAGACCTGGTCCAGTTTGATATATTTAAAGGGCTGGTCCAGTTTAATTTAGTTAGTTTAGTGTGGTAGCAAGGGATTGTCCAGTTTAATATATTTAAAGGGGTTGTCCAGTGATATACACTTAAAGGGGCTGTCAAGTGTTATATATTTAAAGGGAACCTATCATCAACTTTATGCTGCCCTCACTGAGGGCAGCATAAAATAGTGACAGAAATGCGGATTTCAGCGGTGTGTCACTCATGAGCTAAAAGTGAGTGGTTGCCAAGAACCAGCATCATAATCATTAGGCCCCTTTCACACGGGTGAGATTTCCGCGCAGGTGCAATGCGTGATGCGAACGCATTACACCCGCACTGAATCCTGACCCATTCATTTTAATGGGGCTTTTCACATGAGCGTTTTTTTTCACGCATCACTTCTGCGTTGCGTGAAAAACGCAGCATGTTCTATATTCTGCGTTTTTCACGCAGCCCAGGCTCCATAGAAATGAATGGGGGTGCGTTAAAAACGCAACGCATTGCATCCGCATGCAATCCGCGTTTTTTTAACGCAACGCATCCGCAACGCATCCTGAACAAATCCGCGATGCTCGTGTGAAAGAGGCCTTACAGGCCAGGCCTAGAAAAGAGTCAAATCTACCTGAGAAGAGTCATGGTTATTCCTAATCTCCTGCACTCCCCGCCCATCTGCTGATGATTGGCAGTTCTCTCCTAGAGAGAAAAGGAGAAAACTAGGTAGAAGCCTGTCAGTCATCAGCGGGAGGGCAGGTAGAGCAGGAATTCATCAATAACCAGGACTCTTCTCAGGTGGCCGTGACTCTTTTCCAGGCCCAGTCTGCAATGATTGTGATGTTGGTTCTCGGCAACCACTTACTTTTAACTTATAAATGACAGACCTCTGAAATCAACTCACCTGTCTGTACTTTATTCTGCCGTTAGTATGGGAGGCATAAAGGTGATGACAGGTTCCCTTTAAAGGGGTTTTCCGTTACAGTAATTATAATTTATGTTTTAGATAATTCATCAATCATTACCTCATATAATGTCAATTTCACATATTTACCATTCAATAGTTATAAAAGTAGTTTTCTTCCTCTGCTACCCAATGTGTTCCTCATAAGTTACCATGGCACCGACCTTTAGTCAGGCATGCTCAGTGTGTTGCTATCAATTCTCTAGCTAAGTGTTAGTGTGCTGCTGATTACTGAGCAGAGGGGGCGTGACCGGGCTGTATATCAGGCAGCCAATTAATAACCTCAATACTCATAAACAAGCACAAACTAGCAGCAGGGAAGCTAAGGATTGTGGGGATTGTAGTTTAGTGATGGAAGCTCAGGCTCCATGACACTCTGTGTACTGCAGGCTCACACAGGAGCTAGACAAATGGAGGTTGTCCAATTTTATATATTTAGAGGGGTTGTCCACTTTGATATATTTAAGGGGGTTGTCCAGTGTTATATATTTAAAGGGGCTGTCCAGTTTGATATATTTAAAGCGGTTTTCCAGTTTGATAAATTTAGAGGGGTTGTCCAGTTTGGTATGTGTAAAGGGGTTGTTCAGTTTTATGTATTTAAAGAGGTTGTCCAATTTTTGTATTTAGAGGGGTTTTTCTATTTTATATATTTAAAGAGGTTGTCCAATTTTGTATATTTAGAGGGGTTATCCACTTATAGATATTTAAAGGGTTGTTCAATTTGACATATATAAAGGGGCTGTCCAGTTTGATATATTTAAAGGGTTTGTCCAGTCTGATTAACTTAAAGTGGTTGTCTGGTTAGATATTTTAAAGCGGTTGTTCAGTTTGATATATTTAAAGGGGGCAATCAATGTGATATATTTAAAAGGGTTGCCCAGTTAGATTTGTGTATAGTGGTTGCCTGGACATTTAATAAAAAAAATTCTAATGGTCAAAATTGTGAAAATTAATAAAAGAAGCAATGCTCCTGTTCTGATGCCTCCCAGATTCTTTGTCGATCGAAATACTTCCTGGCTTCTCTCCACATGGACATGTGATCGCAGCAGCCAATCAGTGGCTAGAACAGGTCATTGCTGTGACTAGTGATTGGCTACAGCATCATATGTTTGTATCAAGAGGAACCAGGAATAAATAAAGGAAGCAAAGAATGGGAGCAGGGGGTGAGTATTGCTACTTTTACTATTTTACGTGAGCCTTTTTTTTAAGTGACCAGACTGAAATCTTAATTACTGCACCTTTCTGATTTCAATATCTCTTATTGTTGTCAGAAATAGGGAATATTCTTGTTTTACATCCAAAGGCTGATACATTGTGACAAACCCTCAGGGCAGGATAGAAAGCCTTGCTTACAGAGCACTGGGTGCAATTGTAACAAATCCTCAGCTGTATGAGCAAAATAGGTCAGAATAGGTTTTCAGCCTCTCATGGACAGCAAGACGGATCTTGAAAATATTGAGGAATTGGAAAAATCTATCAGGAAATTGCAGGACTTTTTTTTTTATATAAAGATCGTGACCAAAAAGAGGTTTTCTAGGAGTTTAATGTTGATTACCTAACCATAGGACGTCAGATCGGTGAGGGTCCAACCACTTGCCCTCCCACTGATCAGCTGATTGAAGTGGTTGCGACGCTCTGGAATAGACACTGGAAATCACACAGCGCCGTACTTTGTGTAGTGGCCATGAGCGGTACTGCAGCTCTCTGCTTTGTGTATGATTATTGTTATTATTTGATTACAATATTATTCTTTAAGAACTGAAGCATTAGGAGGGTGATTGTGTGCCACTGTAGGTTGTTTGTGAGCATCAATGCGGAGGTCGCCAGGTCTAGACCTCATCGAGTATGTGATAAGCATCCAGCATCGGCAGCAGGGCCGGATTAGGGTGGGGGTGGGGTGCTGTGGGATTTAATACTTACATTATCTGCGGCTGGCACTCTGCTCTGATCGCCATGTCAGCCCCAGCTCCGTAACACAATTACTTACCCTTCTGAGGAACTGTCAGTGTTGGTAAACTCCAGCAACTCAACTGCATTAGGCGGCAATCTGCTTGTCCTGCGAGGTTATTAATAGTTTATTGATTTTACCATATTGCTGCTGAAAGCAGGTCCATCCCGGGCCTCTCTTATCTGAGTCCTGACCGCCGACTGCTCGGCCGCCCCTGATCGATGCTCTTCAATTCCTGCGGCCTGTGTTCTTAATCCACTTTGCAGAGGGGTCTGTGACAGGAGGAGGTGAATTGATCACAACTTCATCTCGAAAGCCCGGCACATACATCACAGAAAAACCAGATATAAGGAGGACGATATGTGTGTGACCCAAGTGTCCATCGCTGCTACCTAATATGAAGATTCCCAATTGATAGAAGTCCTGGAATCTTCAAGGTCTTAGTTATACTGCAACATCTTTTTTGGGAAATTGGTGACAACCAATTTGGGCACCATTGCCGCTTTGACTAGAGTTGTCAGCTTTCCTAACATTCTGAATGACTGATCTGTCAAGCTGTGTAGAGATAGCTCAAAGTCAAGGTTTATCAGGAGAGACTGCTAATCCTGCCCGTCTACTGTCTGTTACTATAGATCAGAAAAAGCTATCATTCCTGCCTATCTAGTGTCTGTCACTATGTATCAGAAAAGACTATCATTCCTGCCTATCTAGTGTCTGTCACTGTGTATCAGAAAAGACTATCATTCCTGCCCATCTAGTGTCTGTCACTGTGTATCGGAAAAGACTATCATTCCTGCCCATCTAGTGTCTGTCACTGTGTATCAGAAAAGACTATCATTCCTGCCCATCTAGTGTCTGTCACTGTGTATCATGAGAGACTGCCATTCCTGCCTATCTACTGTCTGTTACTGTACATCAGAAAAAGCTATCATTCCTGCCTATCTAGTGTCTGCCATTGTGTATTAGAAGAGGCTGTCATTCCTCCGCATCTAGTATCTATACCTGTATATCAAGAGAGACTGTCATTTCTGCCCAGCTAATACCTATCAGTGTGTATCAGGAGAGACTGTCATTCCTGCCTATCTAGTGTCTGTTGCTGTGTATTAGAAGAGAGTCTCATTCCTTCCCATCTAGTATTTATCCTGGTGTATCAGGAGAGACTGTCATTCCTGCCCATCTAGTTTCTGTCACAGTATATAAGGAGAAATTGTCATTCCTGCCCATCTAGTGCCTGTCATTGTGTATCATGAGACCGTCATTCCTGCCCATCTAGTGCCTGTCACTGTGTATCAGGAGAGACTATCAATTCTGCCCATCTAGTATCTACCCTTGTGACTGTCATTCCTGCCCATCTAGTATCTGTCACTGTTTATTAGAAGAGACTGTCATTACTGCCCATCTAGTATCTGAAACTGTGCATCAAGAAGAAACTGTTATTCCTGCCTATCTAGTGTCTGTTGCTGTGTATTAGAAGAGACTCTCATTCCTTCCCATCTAGTATCTATACTGGTGTATCAGGAGAGACTGTCATTCCTGCCCATCTAGTGTCTGTCACTGTATATCAGGAGAAATTGTCTTTCCTGCCCATCTAGTGCCTGTCACTGTGTATCAGGAGAGACTATCAATTCTGCCCATCTAGTATCTACTCTTGTGTATCTGGAGAGACTGCCATTCCTGCCCATCTAGTATCTCTCACTGTGTATTAGAAGAGACTGCCATTCCTGCCCATCTTGTATCTGTCACTGTGTATTAGAAGAGACTGTCATTCCTGCTCATCTAGTATCTGAAACTGTGCATCAAGAAGAAACTGTTATTCCTGCATATCTAGTGTCTGTCACTGTGTATCAGGAGAGACTATCAATTCTGCCCGTCTAGTATTTACCCCTGGGTATCAGGAGGAACTGTCATTCCTGCCCATCTAGTATCTGTGACTGTATCATAAGAGCCTGTCTTTCCTGCTCATTTATTTTCTGTCACTGTGTATGAAAAGGGACTGTCATTCCTGCCCATCTAGTATCTATCACTGTGTATCATAAGAGACTGACATCCCTGCCCATCTAGTTTCTGTCACTGTTTATCAGAAGGGACCGTCATTCCTACCTATCTAGTGTCTGTCATTGTGTATCATGAGACTGTCATTCCTGCCCATCTAGTTTCTGTGACTGTGTACCAGGAGGGACTGTCACTGGTGCAGTATGGTGGCTCAGTGGTTAGCACTGGTGCCTTTCAGCGCTGGGGTCAGGGCTGGATTGGCTATAGACCCTACAGGTAAATTTCCCATTGGGCCGATGCCCAGGGGTCACTCAAGCTCTCTTGATAGCTGCAGCCAGGTACATACTGATCTGATGCTCAATGGCTGCAGGTCCCTCCAAACTCAACTGTATTACCGTCCTCATACAGTTGAATACTGTGGTTGGGGAGGCAGTATTATGTGCTGCCCTGTGGTATTTGGTTCTGCTGGGGCAGTATTCTGTGCTGTACTATGGTATTGCAGGCCCTGCCTACTTCTGTTGTCCCCGCCTACTTGTTTGGCCTGTCTTCTGTCAATTTGGACCTGTCTACAGTACAACATGGGGCCACTTTTATTTTTTTTTCCCAGGGCCACTTGAAGTTTCCAATCCACCCCTGGCTGGAGTCCTGGGTTTGAATCTAACCAAGGACAACATCTGCATGGAGTTTGTATGTTCTCCCCGTGTTTTTGTGGGTTTCTTCCGGGTTCTCCGGTTTCCTCCCACACTCCATAGACATACTGATAAGGACCTTAGATTGTGAGCCCCATTGGGGACAGAGTATGATAATGTCTGTAAAGCGCTGCAGAATATAGTAGGGTTATATAAGTGCAAACAATAAATATTTGTTGTCACTGTGTATCAGGAGGGACTGTCCTTCCTGCCCATCTAGTGTCTGTTACTCTGTATCAGGAGGGACTGTCATTCCTGCCCATCTAGTGTCTGTTACTCTGTATCAGGAGGGACTGTCATTCCTGCCCATCTTGTGTCTGTTACTCTGTATCAGGTGGCACTGTCATTCCTGCCCATCTAGTGTCTGTCACTGTGTATCAGGAGGTACTGTCATTCCTGCCCATCTAGTGTCTGTCACTCTGTATCAGGAAGGACTGTCATTCCTGCCCATCTAGTGTCTGTCACTGTGTATCAGGAGGGACTGTCATTCCTGCCATCTAGTGTATGTCACTGTGTATCAGGAGGGACTGTCATTCATGCCCATCTAGTGTCTGTCACTGTGTATCAGGAGGGACTGTCATTCCTGCCCATCTAGTGTCTGTCACTGTGTATCAGGAGGGACTGTCATTCCTGCCCATCTAGTGTCTGTTACTCTGTATCAGGAGGGACTGTCATTCCTGCCCATCTAGTGTCTGTTACTCTGTATCAGGTGGCACTGTCATTCCTGCCCATCTAGTGTCTGTCACTGTGTATCAGGAAGGACTGTCATTCCTGCCCATCTAGTGTCTGTCACTGTGTATCAGGAGGGACTGTCATTCCTGCCCATCTAGTGTCCGTCACTGTTTATCAGGAAGGACTGTCTTTCCTGCCCATCTAGTGTCTGTCACTCTGTATCAGAGGGACTGTCATTCCTGCCCATCTAGTGTCTGTCACTGTGTATCAGGAGGGACTGTCATTCCTGCCCATCTAGTGTCTGTCACTCTGTATCAGGAGGGACTGTCATTCCTGCCCATCTAGTGTCTGTTACTCTGTATCAGGAGGGACTGTCATTCCTGCCCATCTAGTGTCTGTCACTCTGTATCAGGAGGGACTGTCATTCCTGCCCATCTAGTGTCTGTCACTCTGTATCAGGAGGGACTGTCATTCCTGCCCATCTAGTGTCTGTCACTCTGTATCAGGAGGGACTGTCATTCCTCCCATCAGTGTCTGTCACTGTGTATCAGGAGGACTGTCATTCCTGCCCATCTAGTGTCTGTCACTCTGTATCAGGAAGGACTGTCATTCCTGCCCATCTAGTGTCTGTCACTGTGTATCAGAAGGACTGTCATTCCTGCCCATCAGTGTCTGTCACTGTGTATCAGGAAGGACTGTCATTCCTGTCTAGTGTCTGTCACTGTGTATCAGGAGGGACTGTCATTCCTGCCCATCTAGTGTCTGTCACTGTGTATCAGGAGGACTGTCTTTCCTGCCCATCTAGTGTCTGTCACTCTGTATCAGGAGGGAGTGTCATTCCTGCCCATCTAGTGTCTGTCACTGTGTATCAGGAGGGACTGTCATTCCTGCCCATCTAGTGTCTGTCACTGTGTATCAGGAGGGACTGTCATTCCTGCCCATCTAGTGTCTGTCACTCTGTATCAGGAGGGACTGTCTTTCCTGCCCATTTAGTGTCTGTCACTCTGTATCAGGAGGGACTGTCATTCCTGCCCATCTAGTGTCTGTCACTGTGTATCAGGAGGGACTGTCATTCCTGCCCATCTAGTGTCTATTACTGTGTATCAGGAGGGACTGTCATTCCTGCCCATCTAGTGTCTGTCACTGTGTATCAGGAGAGATTATAGGTGGATTTTGTGGGAGATTTGCAGACTAAAGACCCCTTTATAACTCCAGCATGAAGGGCCAGCTGAATTATTGAAGGCACGGTCTGAATAATGTATGGTCAGAGAAGAATATATTTCAGAGTTGTGAGAACGTAAACCAGACCCGGAGCAAATGTTTAAATATGTATCCGGCGTTCAGATCTGGTTTCCTGCATCTTCATAACCAAACGATGGGTCCAGTGATCTCCCGTCCATGGCCCTGTAGACCCTGTGACACTTATGTCCTTTCTAAAGTTGTCAGAAGTTTTATATTTCTCTTCCTGCACTAATAGGAACAGTCGATGCTGAGAGTTGTAGTTCCCCTGTAGCCAGACATACCTCAAACACAGCGGTTCTCTCATGATTACATGATTCAGGAGGTGAAGATATAGAGGTACCCATATCATGGCCTCACAGCATGCATTGTATGATTAAATGTCATTTAGTATCTCTGCTCCCAGTCAGTGAATGGAAGCATTGTTTCTGATTTGCAAAGCAAAAACATAAATAAAACCCTCAAACCTAGTGCCCTGTTCACACAACTGATGATGGTGGACTTGTACAGTCTATGGAAGTAGCAGCAGAACAAGAGTGATAGCTGCACTGATACATTGTTCCAAACCAATCAGCACAGGGCTAAATCAGGCCTATCCCTGGGATAGGTTATCAATATCCTATTGCTGTAGTTACCAGCTCCGTCCACTAGAAAAAGGATGGAGCTGTGGAGTTCTGGCGCCGAAGCTACTGCAGAACAGCTGATCTGTGGGGGTGTCTGATGAGGATAGGTCCTCAATATTAAAATCCCGAAGTACCCCTTTAAGCCACATCGTGCTGGATTAAGCTTCATTCCGATGACAATGTTTTGTTTTTAATATAAATATTTATGTTTGTAAATATTTTAAATAAATATTGCCAGAAAACAAATGTGTGAGGGCTCATGCACACAAATGTATTTTCTTTCCGTGTCCATTCCGTTTTGCCGACCACATGCAGAACCATTCATTTCAATTGGTACGCAAAAAAAAAAAACGGAAGTTACTCCGTGTCCATTCCGTTTCCGTATGTCTGTATTTCCGTTCCGCAAAAAATAAAATAGAATGTGTCCTATTATTGTGCGCATTACGGACAAGGATAGGACTGTTCTATTAGGGGACAGCTGTTCCGTTCTGCCAAATACGGAATGCACACGGACGTCATCTATATTTTTTGCGGATTTTTTTTTAGCACTGCAAAATACATACGGTCGTGTGCGTGATCTCTGATGGACATTTTTTTAACGGCCATCACACGTCCATTTTAAGACCAATGGTCGTCCATGGTGTTATTCACAAAAAAAATTCTAAAAAATGTTCTACGTATCTTGTCCGTTTTTTTCATTGAAATGGACAGTTTATCCGTTTTTAATGGACTTTTTTTTTTTTTTTTACTGTGCCTTAATATAAAATTTAACTTTTTTTTTTTTTTAAAAGACGTCTTTTGGGTTTACATTATAAGGAGATCAGGGATGGTAAATAGGTGAAGTGTATGCGCTCCAGGCGGGGAGGGGTATGACGTCACAAGGTCATGTGACGCTCAAACGGCTGACATATACTGGAGGACAGTACTGGCCTCCGTCTGGCACAGGTAACCCTATGGACGCCTTTGAACATGTAGTTTGTCAGCTTTACCCGCCAAAGTGGACATCACAGAACATGAGGTGAACACAGTCTGATACTTTGTATCCGCCCTCTGATAGGTTAATGCCTCCTGTAGCTTTTTACGTGTTACTTAGTATAATGTAATCTATGAGTGGACCCACCGCCCAGGTGCCAGACTGTGCCAGAAACCCCCCAATTACACCCTCACAGATGCCAGCACTAATGGCGCGCGAGAAAATAACACGTTGAAGGGATAGAAGACTAATATTTCTCGTAGTGTCAGTGGAGCGCGCGTCACGGCGCTCATATCCAGCGTAATTATATGTTTACCCGATGTTAAGCTGCTTCTTGTCAAGGTTACCCTTAATTGGTAGATTCATTATTACGGGACTAGAAGTGGTGTCGTGAGCAGTAACGGAGACGGATTTTCCAGCCATCGCCATCTTCTGATATTTTTCTCCTTCCCGTCCACACCCCCCCCCATGGATCTATTACTCTTCAAAGAAACTTTTTTTGCGCTTGCGAGGAGACCAGGCGATAAAAACAGCCATTTTCACACCCCATAAAGCCTCCGTGGCGCTCGCTCCATTATTGTGGCCGATGTAATTCCAATAAAACGGGATCCTTTTATTGGGTTCTGACTGTGACCGTTAAAAAGGCGCGTAAGATCGTTCCGCTCGGCTGATATAATTAACCGCTCCCGTTCTTGTCTTCTTCCAGGCTCCCCGAGGTGAGGATTTCAGACAACGGACCCTACGAGTGTCACGTCGGGATATACGACCGGGCCACGCGGGAGAAAGTGGTGCTAGCTTCGGACAACGTATTCCTCAACGTCATGTGTGAGTATCTATCCCGACACCTCCCCCCTCCCCCACCCAGGTCGATAACGCTCTCAGAATAAATAGCTCCGCGCACGTTTTTTATAGACAATCAATCGTAGCCGAAGGCTTGTATGTTCATTATGGAAAATGTGTGTGCTGCTCCTCACTAATTAAAACAGAGGTATCATCACCGGCACCGCCGCGCAAATTATCACTCGGAAGCCATCTCCACGGGTTTTAAAGCTACTTAAAGTTACAGTACAATCTCCCCTCCTCTTCTGGTTTCTATCGATCACTTCGGTTAAGTATTGGTGTTGGCAACAGTGACCTCTGCAGGCTAGGAGGAGGTACTGCAGGTATATAATTTGGCTCTCTGTAGTGTCACCTATAGGTAGCTACCAGTGAGTCAATATCTGATACTTTAAAGGGGTCATCCCCTTCCCCCAAATGCCTGGGCCCCTTACACAGATTGTACTTACCTCACTCCCCGGCACCTGCATTGCTTCTGATGCCTGCACAGCCGCTGCTGCATCGCTGGATATTTTGATCCGCGCGACAGAGGGTGGAGCCAATAGAGGGCCGAAACGGGAACGAGCCTCCCGAGCGTCACCCGCGATGCTATGGAGGCTCGTTCACGTCACGGCCTGCTATTAGCTCAACCCCATGTCCCCGGATGTTTTAATCCTTGCTGGGATCAGGAGCGATGCAAGCAGCGGCGTAGCTAAACACTCACGGGCCCTGGTGCAAGAGTTTATCTTGGGCCCCCCTTCCCTCAGTACTTTGTGGCCAGGGGCAAGGAAGCACATAGTCTTTGGGCTGTCTGAGGCAAAAATTGAACCCCCCATGCCAAATTCTTGACCTAACCCCTTCCCTCCAGCCAGAGGTGTAACTTGACCATCATGTACTTTCTATAATACCGGTGTCTTCTTATGTTACACAAGGGTCTTTGGGCCCCCTCAGGCTCCTATAGCTACGCCCCTGGATGCGAGGTAAGTATAACCTGTATGAGGAGCCCGGGCATCATACGGGTTGGATAGCCCCTTTAAGGAACTTTACCTGTAAAAATGTATTTTATTACAAGGTTGAAATGGGTTAAAAATAATCAATACTCACCCTCACTGACTCCTGCCGCTGCTGTTCCAACACTACTTCGGGTTGCCTGGACACTAGCAGCATCTGATCAGCAGTGATGGAGAATTGGTTTCTTTTTTTTTTTTTTTTACATTTTTATTTTTAACCCATTCTTACCCATTTTTAAATTTTAGCCAATCAGAGGCATGCATTTGTAAGTAGTCGGTCTTGGTTACTTGCTCCTTAGCAGTACGGAGCAAGGTACTGGACGAGAAGGCTTTCGAGGTGCTCCCGGTGGGAACTGTTTCTGCTTGTGGAGACCTACAGCTCCTGTATGGAGTCTTACAGGTGCAGTGCTACCTGGGAAATGATATGCAAATTAGCTCTCCTCCAGGAGAAAGAAATCTGTCCCTCTAGTGCCAGCTATTGGAGGTAACTACTTTGTGGTCAATGTCTGAGACATCAAAGCAATTGTTCAACCCTGGGGACCTTTTCTGCAAGCTTCCCCCCAGGGTACAACTCAACACAAGAGCACGACCATGACCAAGAATAAGTTATAAGATGTTCTACTGTATGTGGTTAGTAACTGTGGCTGAAAACCTTGGGGGCTTCCACATCAGCCAGCCACAAACCATGAGTAACTGTTTTTATGGGTCGTGGTGGTCCACCAGACCTTGGTGTCTTATGGTGACTACAGCATGTCTTGTCTTCAGGATTCTTAGATATGACCTCCTAGGACTTGCATCTCCTTGGTGTAGGCTTTGATGATTGGCTTGATTCTCCTGTTGAGGGCTGGCGGGTGACTGTATGGGGGTGCCACCCTCTGCTGTAGATACAGATCTGGCACACAATGACTCGTATTGAAGGGCACCAGGAAGGAGAAGGATACCACCTCACCAGGATGTGAAGGTTACAGAGATGTGTCCTTCCTCCCACACAGGTAGCGCTGCCAACATGTCAGATCATCTGCACCCAGACCGGAGAGAGGAGCAGATGCTGGGATTATTTTTACACCTCCGTCTTGATGGCGGTTGGCATGCTCTAGTGAGGTTGCAGAGCTGACACATGGAGGATCTGGTAGCTGGAGGGGATGAGAGGGAGGCAGCGGCTGACATGGCAGAGGCTCCCTGAGAGGTTCAGCATCCAATAGGCGCCAATCAGATTTTCTGTATTAACCTCTTCCTTGCTGGAGAAGCATCACACAGGAATGTATAGAGCAATCACTAGCGGTTTTACCATTCACCATTCCTCTCTGCAAATGTGTTTCCGTTCCTCATTATTTCTAGGATACCTTGCATGCACAGCCTTCTTCAGGTCATGTTCCCCAACTCACCTGCCGGTCATCATTTGAGAATATCCCACAGAATGAAATCCCTGGGGTAAATCCTGATGCATTGACAGTAATTATATCACCTGCTCAATGCTAAGAAAATCCTGAAAACCTGACCGGTAGGTGGGCCCTGAGGACTGAGGATGAGGAACACTGTGATAGAGTTATGGTCAGTACTGTGACTTCTAAAACACAAATCTTCTTTTTCCACCATTCTTTTGTAAATTTACTTGAGACGTTGTATTATTGTCTTGTTCTGTCACCCTACAGCTTGAGGTCATTCTACTGTAAAATGTTTTCATACACCTTAGAATTCATTGTTCCCTCAATAATCATACTGATCATAAGATTTTTAGGCCCTGAGGGAGCAAAGCAGCTCCAAACCATGATGCTGTCTTCACCAGCTCCAAACCATGACACCACCTCCACCAGCTACAAACCGCAATGCTTTCACCACCAGCCCCAAACCATGATGTCCTTCCACTACCCCCAAACCATGATCCTATCTCCACCAGCCCTAAACCATGATGTCCTTCCACTACCCCCAAACCATGATCCTATCTCCACCAGCCCCAAACCATGATGTCCTTCCACTACCCCCAAACCATGATCCTATCTCCACCAGCCCCAAACCATGATATCCTTCCACTACCCCAAAACCATGATTCTACCTCCACCATGATCCTTCCACTAGATCAAACATAATGTCCGCGCCATCAGTACTGAACCATGAAACTTTCTCCATTAGCCCCAAACCATGATTCTACCTCCACCAGCTACAAACTATGATGTTCCCTCCACCAGCCCCAAACCATGATCCTCCCACTACTCCCAAACCACGATTGTACCTCCACCAGCCCCAAACCATGATGTCCTTCCACCAGTTCAAACATAATGTCCACTCCATCAGTGAAGAACCATGATACTTCCTCCATCAGCCCCAAACCATGATTCTACCTCCACCAGCTGCAAACTATGATGTTCCCTCCACCAGTCCCAAACCATGATGTCCTTCCACTACCCCCAAACCACGATTCTACCTCCACCAGCCCCAAACCATGATGTCCTTCCACCAGTTCAAACATAATGTCCACTCCATTAGTGCTGAACCTTGATCATTTTTCCAGCAGCCGTAAACCATGATGATCCCTCCACCAGCTCCAAACATGATGTCCGCTCCACCAGTGCTGAACCATGATACTTCCTCCACCAACCCCAAACTAGGATTCTTCCTCCACCAGCCCTAACCCATGATGATCCCTCCACCAGCTCCAAACATGCTGAACCATGAAACTTTCTCCATCAGTCCCAAAGACGACACCACCTCCACCAGATGCAAACTATGATGATCCCTCCACCAGCCCCAAACCATGATGATCCCTCCACCAGCCCCAAATTCCCCCCCAACTATGATGATCCCTCCACCAGCCCCAAACTATGATGTCCACTCAATCAGTGCTGAACCGTTATACTTTTTCCATCAGCCCTAAACCATGATTCTACCTCCACCAGCTACAAACTACGATGCTCCCTCCACCAGCCCCAAACCATGATGTCCTTCCACTACCCCCAAACCATGATTCTACCTCCACCAGCCCTAAACTATGATGATCCTTCCACCCATTCCAAACATGATGACCCCTCCACCAGTGCTGAACCATGATACTTCCTCCACCAACGCCAAACCATGATTCTACCTCCACCAACGCTCCTCATGAGGCTCCATCTACCAGGCTTTGCAGTTGGGATGATGTTTGGGTGTCTTGTTTTTTTTCCTCCAAGCATAGTTTTTTTCTTGCAGTAGACATAAGAATATATTGGGTTCAGTGAGAAGTGACGCTACACGTTAAGTAATGGATGCTGTGGGAATCTTTAGACGTGCAGAGTCCTTCGCCTCAGGCTTTGCTCCAATATGTTTATCACATTAATATGTTGACAATGCAATAACTCAATGATTTTCATGCCAAAATTTTGATGCTCTAATTAAGAAGTGATGAAGGCTGCAGTCATTAGCCGGGTCCTCTGTGATGGTCAGCCCGCACCGCCGCTCTCTGTGATACCTATAGATTCCATTCCATTTAACTTCTTTCTAGATGAGTTTGTGAGAAAATCCTGACAAGAAATCAATCACGGAATTAGAAGTTGCATCTGGTGAAGTGATTAGCGATGAGCCGGCTCTTCACCGACTGCAGATGATTCAGATGATCTGCAGCCTGGACCCTAAATAACAGGGACACCGAGGTGCTGGTGGCAAAAATACTATGATTAAGCTTTATTTACAGCCCCTTTAAGCAAGTCTGACATGTCCTTCGATTCCCGTGTTCAGGGGCCATTTTTTCAGCTATCATTTTGTTCAAGCTTCATAGAAATTCACAACTCTTGCTGTCCCTTTCTCATAATTGAAATTCAGTGCACAGTCTGATGTGAATAAACAACTTCTAGGTTCATGTCCACCAGATGTGTTATAACAGGACTGGAGATCCGCTCTGATGTTCCCACAGGCCAATGATTGAAAACTATGGACACCTGAAATATGGAAAAAATGATTGACATGTGTAAGTGGTTACCTTGAGAAAAAAGAACACTACGTTTCAGACTGCAATCTTTATTCATTCATTTCAGACAGTAGAACCTACCTTGAGTTTAAAGGGGTTGTCCCATGAAAAATATTCTACAGTTTTCAAACCAGCACCTGGATCTGAATTCTTTTGTAATTGCATGTAATTAAAAATTTTGTATAGCCACTGAGTTATTCAGTAAAATGTATCTGTATAGTGCCACTTATTTTCTTATTTCTTTGTCCTGCTCACTGAGAAGGCCGCACATGCTCAGTTTCATCCTTCAACTGCCTCCTGAGCTGTGATAGTGAGAGCTGAGACACACCCACTGAGCTGTGATAGGGAGAGCTGAGACACACCCACTGAGCTGTGATAGGGAGAGCTGAGACACGCCCCCTGAGCTGTGATAGGGAGCACTGAGACACGCCCCCTGAGCTGTGATAGGGAGAGCTGAGACCCCCTTAGCTGCAGTGCAAAAGACACTCCCCTTGAGCTGTCAGCTTGATAGAAATCTAGCAGAGCTAGAGGAGATCTCTGGATCCATGTGAGGTACAGGGCTGGTTCTAGCTTTGTTAGAAAGAGATTTTCATGTATTATATAGTGTCTAATTTTCATTTTTTTACATTATTCATGGGATAACCCCTTTAAGACTTCTGGACATTTCCCTCCTAGTAATACATGCTGGATCTGTGTCTCCAGGATGCTGCTGTCTTCCCTTGCAAACTGCGTTGTATGTGTGCTTTTTTCCCAGTCTACAGCTTTGTGATCTGTCCTGCTTCCATGCTTTTCCCCTTTCTCTACCCTTAGATCTGCTGTATGCAACCTTTCCCCCTTTGCTGCTATCTCTTAAAGGGGTTGTCTCACTTCAGTAAGTGGCATTTATCATGTAGAGAACGTTAATACAAGGCACTTACTAATGTATTGTGATTCTCCATATTGTCTCCTTTGCTGGCTGGATTCATTTTTTCCATCACCTTTTACACTGCTCACTGCTCATAGTGCGCAAGCATGGCCACCGGTGATGGATTGCAGGGTGGTCGTAACCATGGAAACAAGCAGTGTATAATGTGATGGAAAAACGAATCCAGCCAGCAAAGGAAGCAATATGGACAATCACAATACATTAGTAAGTGCCTTGTATTACCTTTCTCTACATGATAAATTTCACTTGCTGAAGTGAGACAACCCCTTAACACTGAAAGAAGGAAAGGGTAGAACAGAGAGAGTCGGTAGAACAGGAAGCAGAAATCTGCTGGATTTACAGTATGTGAGATCAGAATCAGCAGCTAAGTGAAGGACTTGCACACACTCTACAGAAGGGAGGGCATTTTAGAAAGTTGCTTAATTTTGCATTCAAGAAGCACATGAACAATATAAAAAGATCAGTGCAAAAATATCCATAACGTTCAAGAAGGAAACGAGCAGAAAAATGTAAATGTCATTAGTTATCGAGGACTAATAGTAGACAACACGTGTTGCTTGGAGGTTTTCCTGATGACTGGCCACAGCTTCGGCCTTAGTGCAGGATGATTTTGCTCCTCGTTATGCAGGGGTGCACCACCAATGAGGCCAGGTGAGGCGATCGACTCAGGCAGCACCAGGTAGGGGCAAGAGGTGGGGCCGCTGAAGGGAAGGGGTTAGGTTAAGAAATTGGCATTGGGGGCGCTGTGTCAGTTTTCACCTCAGGCAGCAGAAAGGCTAGGTGCACCCCTGTCGTTATGGGTCCAGTAGGAAAGCAACTTTTACCTAATCCACACCTACTAACTGACCAGTGAGGTCTCCCTCTATATACTCTGCATCATCTACAGCAGGGGTAGGGAACCTCCGGCTCTCCAGCTGTTGTGAAACTACAATTCCCAGCATGCTTCATTCATTTCTATGAGAGTTCTTAGAAGAGCAGAGCGAGTATGCTTGCTGGGAGTTGTAGTTTCACAACAGCTGGAGAGCCGGAGGTTCCCTACCCCTGATCTACAGGATTGGCTAGAGAGGACATGCAGTATTATGGCCGGGGGCAAGAATAAGGAAGTATGCTACTGCTGCAGATTTACTGGTGAAGGAGGCACATCCTTCAGCACCTTGGACAGCAGCTCCTGTCTGGGAACATTTGTGGTGTCATTCAGAAGCTGAAGATCACATCTCCACAGGGTCACTCACTACAACTGTGTCCAGTGGGACAGGGTTAGAGATGTGTGTTACTGGTGTGTGCAGCAGAGTTTTGGTGCACGGCATGGCTGAGGGACAGTTCAGCAACTGACCCTCTCTTGGTCTTCTCCAGGTTGTGAAGGTTCTGCAGAGCTCTGGATCATGTAATAGGGGAAGCAGAAGGTGAATGCCCTAGTAATGTGGACTGGAGTGGAGCCATTGAGGCTGCTCTGTGCTGGTATTAATGATCGGTTGGGCTGTTTGGGGTATGAAGGTGGACTATATAGGCACTTGGGGGGTGTCTTACCTGCAGGGTCCTTTGAATATGTGTGCAGTAGTAGTCGCTGGTGTCAAGGATGATAAATTTGGTGCAACTTTCTAGCTTTATTCCACCTATTGGTTAGCTTACCTTGCAGCAAAATTTTCTTACATATTGGCGCATCTTAAAGGGGTTTTCCAGGATTTTACTACTAATCAGTGGGGATCCGACACCCGGGACCCCCGCCGATCAGCTGTTTGAGAAGGCACCAGCGCTCCCTTGAGCACCACGGCCTTCTCTCAGCTTTTCCTAGATCAGTGACATCACGTTCATTGGTCACATGGCCTAGGAGCAGCTCAGTCCTATTCAAGTGAATGGGGCTGAGCGCAATACCAAGCACAGCCACTATACAATGTACGGCGCTGTGCTTGGTAAGCTGCGAGAAGGTAGCGGCGCTCACAGGAGAGCTGGCATCTTCTCAAACAGCTGATCGGTGGCGGTCCCCCTCCCTGATGACCTGTCCTGAGGATAGGTCACCAGTACTTAACTCCCAGAAAACCCCTTTAAGCAAATCTCCTTTACGCTAAGCCACGAGGCACAAAAGGTGTCTAAAACACATAATAAAACACATTATAAACAAATGTGGTGCAACTTAAAGGGAGTTTGTCACCAGCAAATTCACTATGAACCAGACTCAGTGCCCTGTAGGACTGGCTCAGCTGAATATAATGATACCTTTCACATGGCGATCCATGGCTTCATTCTGGAGAAAAAGCACTTTTAATCCATATGCAAATGAGCAGTTAAAGGCAACGTGGGCGGGCCTGAGCCACTCTGTGCACCCCTGCTCCTCCTGCTTCCTTCACCAGCTCCTTTCTCCTTCCTGATTGACAGGGCCAGGGCAGATGACTATACAGCGACCTATACCTGTCAATCAAGGAGAGGGAGGGACTGGCAGAGGAAGCAGGAGAGGCAAGGGTGCACAGGGTTGCTTGGGCCCGCCCTTAGTGCACTTAACTGCTCATTTGCATTTCAATTGAAATTGCTTTTTCTCCAGAATGAAGCAATACATCGCTAAGTGAAAGGATTAATTACATTCGGCTGATCCAGCTCTACAAGGCATTGTGTCGGGTTTGAAAGTGAATTTCTGGTGACAGATATATTTTGTTCACTTTGTTGTGAATGACACAATTTAAATGTTTTCTTCCTTTGCACTTGAATTTGTAATTTTTTTTTTTTTTAAATCCTATAATCCTGTGTTCAGGACCCCCATTGTTCCTCCCATCTCCAGACCTTGGATCCCATAACTTGTTTGTTCATGTTTTGAGCTGGGACAATGGAGCTGTTATCATTCATCCGCACTTCTCCTGCTGACACCTAGAGGGCAGCACCAGCTGTCAGTCAAAGCTCACATGTTGAATGACAGTACGCCGTGACCTTGCTCCTCAGTATCAGACGATTTATTTTGTCTTTTATAAAAGTTTTTTTTTTTAGATCAGTGAAATGTATTCCTGTTGTTGTTTTTTAATCTGATTCTGATTCTAATTAATGCGTTTTATTAAACACCAAAGAACTTAATTAACGCTGTAATACAATTTGTCGATTGCGGCAGCGTTCATGTGACTTGTCAACTGAACATATGTAACACTTACATGGAAAATCATGACATAATGGATTCGAAATTCTGCTGCAAAATGAGGAGACTTTTAATGGAATCACATTACTGATCGTGAGTTACATCCTGTATTATACTCCAGAGCTGCACTCACTATTCTGCTGGTGCAGTCACTGTGTACATACATTACTTATCCTGTACTGATCCTGAGTTACATCCTGTATTATACTCCAGAGCTGCACTCCCTATTCTGCTGGTGGAGTCACTGTGTACATACATTACTTATCCTGTACTGATCCTGAGTTACATCCTGTATTATACTCCAGAGCTGCACTCACTATTCTGCTGGTGCAGTCACTGTGTACATACATTACTTATCCTGTACTGATCCTGAGTTACATCCTGTATTATACTCCAGAGCTGCACTCACTATTCTGCTGGTGTAGTCACTGTGTACATACATTACTTATCCTGTACTGATCCTGAGTTACATCCCGTATTATACTCCAGAGCTGCACTCACTATTCTGCTGGTGCAGTCACTGTGTACATACATTACTTATCCTGTACTGATCCTGAGTTACATCCTGTATTATACTTCAGAGCTGCACTCACTATTCTGCTGGTGCAGTCACTGTGTACATACATTACATTACTTATCCTGTACTGATCCTGGGTTACATCCTGTATTATACTCCAGAGCTGCACTCACTATTCTGCTGGTGCAGTCACTGTGTACATACATTACATTACTTATCCTGTACTGATCCTGGGTTACATCCAGTATTATACTCCAGAGCTGCACTCACTATTTTGGTCAAACAAGAAAGCATTTGTTAGAATTATATCAAGTCTTGCTGCTGCTAAGGGTTGTGCACCTTAGGAGGGGAGTAGCAAACCCCCTCTTGAGCAGACCTGCAAAGAGAAGCCTACTTACCTGCTTCCCAGTGCTGTCTCCCCACTCTGTCTCTCCCCGGCCTCCACTGCTCTCCCAGGATGTTAACTTCCATTTTGACACCACTGCAGCCAATCGCTGGCCGCAGTGGTGACCTCCGTCCCTTACAACATGTGGCCATTTAACATGACGCAAGTGGAGCAGTTACCTTTGCGGCCAGTGATTGGCTTCAGCAGTTGATGTCATGTGAGTGCAGAGGATCAGCAGAGGCCAGGTAGAGAAGGAGCAGGTAAGTAGGCTTCCCTTCGCAGGTCTTCACAAGGGGAGGGATTTGCCAAATCACCCCCTCTAGGTGCACAACCCCTTTATGCTGGCAGTGAATTGACTAGACTGTATATAATTGGAGAAAATACAAATCTAGAAGAAAAATCTGCACCAGTTTTTACTGCACTCTGTTCATGAATCAGGAGGCTCAGGATGAACATTGCTATAGATTCCTTTTAAATAGCTTTTAGTCAAGCAGAGGCAAAGAAAACTGATAAACAATATAACTAGAAAGATGACCATGAGATAAAACATATCAGCAGTCAATGCAGCATCTGTGGCTGGGATCTCCTGGCTCTTTAACGGGGTTGTTTTCTAGTAAGTCATAAAGTATTGTTTTTCTCTTTAAAGAAGACCTGCACCCTCTGCTGACATCTGTGTTTTAGTAACTGCTTGCATTCCCCATGTAATGATCATTCTAGAACATCTTTTTATTTGATTCTATTTGTTGCCATTCCTCTATTATTCCTACTAGAAGTTTATGAATGAATTGCCATCTGGGTGTTACCAGTAATGAGCCTGTCTCTGCACAGTCTAAGAGCTCATTGCACACGACCGTATGTATTTTGTGGTCTGCAAAACACGGATCCGCAAAAAAATACGGATGGCGTCTGTGTGCATTCCGTATTTGGCGAAACGGAAGAGTTGGCCCCTAATAGAACAGTCCTATCCTTGTCCATAATGCGGATAATAATAGGACATGGTCTATTCTTTTGCAGAAAGGACATATGGAAACAGAATACACACGGAGTAACTTCCGATTTTTGCGAACTCATTGAAATGAATGGTTCCGCATACGGTCCGCAAAAAAAAAAAGCGTACACGGAAAGAAAAAATGTTTGTGTGCATAAATCCTAACAGTATCCTTTCAGTGCTGCAAAATGCATATTGTGCAGGGACCCCTCCAACCCCCACTGGTAACACTCAGAAGGCAAATCATTCATCAACTTCTAGTAGGAATAACTGAGGATTGGCACAACATCAAGTTATGTAAAAAAAAAATGCTCTGGAATTATTACATGGGGAATGCGAGTAGATACTGAAACAGACATGTCAGGAGAGGTGACAGCTCCTCTTTACGTGTATGTTGCTAGTTACGTTTTTTTTTTTTTCCCCCGCTCTGGTGATAATGACCCGGCATCCGGAAATTTGCCCTCGAACCGTTTGTAGGTCAAGAATTGTAAGCAGTCAGGAAATAAGTTAGGTGTAAGAAAGTTAATATGAGATGGACAGAGGGAGATTAAAATGAACAGAATGGCCGGCAGCATCCATCATATCTGACAGATGAGGAGCGCCGCTTATTACTTATTTTATCTTTTTCGCGCCCGGTTCTCGGGGCTCGCGGATACATCTTCAGACGCTGCAGATCTGCTCCTGCGGCTGCGGAGTGCCGCTTCTCAATGCGCTACTTACCACATGGGTTATTCAAGTTTAATAACTTTTCCATCATTCTGAAAGGCTGATGTCAGACGGATGAATCAAGATTCCTCTCCTGGGCCATCAGAACGGCCTCCATCGCTAATATCTGATGACGGGAGGAGGAATAGGACGGATGGAGGATTGCCCACAGCTAGTATTAACCAGGTATTTGTAGAGATCGCCTGTCACATATATATATATAATATATAACATCCGGTGATATTTCATCTACCGCAGATTTCACAGATCACACAGACGTCTAAAGATCTGAGCTATATCATGCATAAAAATCAACATCCAACTAGGGGGAAAGAAACGCTGCTCCCCTCAGGTCTCCTGTATCCATCTGTATCCATCACCCTGCAGCCTGTGAATATGTATACCAATAAACATGATTTATATACTGTATATCCGTCAGTAAATACATTGCCTTACATCCGGAGTTACATCCTGTATTATACTCCAGAGCTGCACTCACTATTCTGCTGGTACAGTCACTGTGTACATACATTACTTTCCTGTACTGATCCTGAGTTACATCCTGTATTATACTCCAGAGCTGCACTCACTATTCTGCTGGTGCAGTCACTGTGTACATACATTACTTATCCTGTACTGATCCTGAGTTACATCCTGTTATACTCCAGAGCTGCACTCACTATTCTGCTGGTGCAGTCACTGTGTACATACATTACATTACTTATTCTGTACTGATCCTGAGTTACATCCTGTATTATACTCCAGAGCTGCACTCACCATTCTGCTGGTGCAGTCACTGTGTACATACATTACATTACTTATTCTGTACTGATCCTGAGTTATATCCTGTATTATACTCCAGAGCTGCACTCACTATTCTGCTGGTGCAGTCACTGTGTACATACATTACTTATCCTGTACTGATCCTGAGTTACATCCTGTATTTCTTTTATTAAAAGTTTTAAAAACATTACAAATAAATAAATAAATAAATAAATACAGAAATCACACCAAACACAAACCAAATATACAGGATATAATGCACCTCAGATAACACCGGTCCAGCCCAACACTCGCCCCCCACAGAACAACCACTATATACAATATATACAGTATTTACAATATTTACAATTTAAATAACAATAACAATGCACTAACCTTCCTGATCCGGTTGCACTTTACCTAAACACAGCAAATATAAAACAAACTTACTTACTTACAAAAATCCCACACACCAACACCCCAATACAACACATTTTTTTTTTATTATTATTATTTTTTTAATTTATTTTTTTTATTTTTTATTTTTTTTTTTTTTTATTTTTTATTTTTTTGGGCCCTGAGCTGGTCCCGCATCCCATGCCCCCAGCACATGATAACAGACGTCCATGACCAGCCCAGGATTTTCTCTTATTACCAGAAAAAGTCCAAAAGTCGCCTAAAGTCCCATGAACCCTCCCCCCAATTACCCACCCACGGCCAACCTGACACTACACCCCAAAGCTCACATAAGAAATAATTCATGCACTATAAAATAAACAATGTACAGAAATATACAAATATAAATGATACCACTAAAACATCATGGCAGACCACCCGCACCACCCACAGTGAGGCAGACCCACCCGTACCACCCACAGTGGGCAGACGCACCCCGTACCCACCCACAGTGAGGCCTTTCCAGCCCACACACAACCATTTAAAGCCCAAAGTTCGGCGGCCTGCGGAGCCCATGTCCTTCATACAGCCACAAAACAAAACAAAATCTAGAGTGTCAGCATCAGCCCACCACCAGGAAGGGAGACAACAGGCTAGGGTACCCCAAAGGCAAAACCCCTCCAGAGGAGAGAGGCTCTACCTGCCCCCAACCTCTCGTACTCCAGAGAGCGCACCTTCACCAGGTCACCCAGAATGTTCCTAACCACCTCATCCACGGGGAGGATTTTGCGCTGCGTCGAGACTAAGCACCGTGCGTGCCACGTGTAATACCTGACCACTGAGCTGACTAGGAATAAAGTGCAGCGGTCCCTACTACCCAGGTGTCTGAATGCTCCATAGGCCCATTCCGCATAGGAGAGGGTGACCAGCCTAGGCCAGCCGATGGAGCTCCCCACCCTGGTGTAAACCTCTGTGTTGAAGGGACACTGAAGCAGGAAGTGGTCGATGCTCTCCAGCACACCACCGCACTCCTCTCGGGGACACCCCCTGTCCTCAGAGCTCCTACACTTCAGATTGTCCCTCACACACAGTTTCCTGTGGAAGCAGCGCCAAGTCAAGTCAAGAAACTTCAAAGGGATCCTGATGGAATTCAAAAGCTGTAACCCAACCCTCAGATCCCGACTTGGGCAGTCCCTGAGGGCCAGAGGTTTCTGGAAAATGGGTCAACAGAACCCTCTGGTCAAGGAGTTTCCTTGACTGAGTCCTGATTTCCCACATCCCCAGACCCCCACCGACGTAATACCTTCAGAACCAGGGCAGCATAAGCCGGGAGATGCCCATGTGGCGTGCGGAGATCCTTCACTTTCCCTCCTGTCTCCCATTCCTGGAAGAAAGGTCGAAACCATCCCCGACAGGAGACTACCCACGGAGGAGCCCTCTCTTTCCAGAGGTTTGCCAGATTGATCTTAATAAAGGTGTTCACCAGGAACACCACAGGGTTGACCATATCCAACCCTCCTAGTCTCCTCGTACGGTAAGTAACCTCCCTCTTGACAAGGTTCAGTCTATTCCCCATAACATCTGGAAGAACAGACTGTAGACCCGAGTCCAGAGAGGTTCTGGCAAGACGCACACACTGCCCAGATATAACAGCAATGGGATCAGGTAGGTTTTGATAATGTTCACCCTTTCCTTGAGGGTCAAAGACCAACCCTTCCACTGGTCCACCTTCTGAGCGGCAATCTTAAGCCTGCTATCCCAATTTTGATGGGGGTAATCCCCCTGGCCAAATTCAATGCCGAGGACTTTTGTAGACTCCTGGGGCTCTGGAAGGGTGTCCGGGAGATCAAAACCAGGATCTCCTCCTCCCAGCCAGAGACTCTCACACTTATCCCGATTGATCTTGGACCCAGATGACTCTGAGTAGCGTTCTACCTCTGACAGCACCCACTCTGCCGCCCCTCTCGAAGACACAAAGATAGTTACGTCATCGGCATACGCCACCACCCTTAGTGTGGTCTCCGGAGCCGCCTGGTCCATCCTGACACCCGCCAACGGTCCACGATCAACCCTCCTAAGGAAGGGATCAATCGCGAACACGTACAATAGCGGGCTCAAAGGACAACCCTGGCGAACCCCAGATCCCACCTCAAAAGGGCGGCCAATCCAACCGTTCACAAGAGGGAAACTCTCTGCCCCTGCGTACAAGGTCTTAAGCCAATCAACAAACCCCCCCGGCAGGCCATATCTCAGAAGGACAGACCAGAGGTACTCGTGGTCAACGCGATCAAAGGCTTTTGCCTGATCCAAGGACAGCATGTACCCCTTCCAGTGACCTGCCCTGCCCTGCTCCACGGCCTCTCGGACACTGAGCACAGCACTAAAAGTACTACGGCCTGGAACAGAGCAATGCTGGGTCCCAGAAAGGAGCTGGGGCGCAAACTTCACCAACCGATTAAATAGCACCTTCGCCAGAATCTTTCTGTCCACACTGAGGAGCGCTATGGGACGCCAGTTCTCAATGTGGAATGGATCTTTGCCCTTTGACAGAATGATCAGGGCCGACCTCCTCATTGACTTTGGCAGAGTACCCGAGGAGAGGCACTCATTGAATACCTCAGTCAAGAGGGGAACTAAGGTGTCCTTAAAGTCTTATAAAACTCAGATGTAAGCCATCCGGACCTGGCGACTTTTTGGGAGCAAGCCCCTCAATCACCAGACTGACTTCCTCTTTCTGGATCACTGCAGTCAAAACGTCAAGAGAGGGGTCTACTCCTGGTTCAGGAACAGTTTCAGCCAGGAAAGCCAAAATCTTATCGCGATCAAGAATCCCTCTTCGCCATGAGATGTGAGTAAAAGGATCTTGACGACCTCCAAGATCCCTGATCTGGACCTTCTCAGGGAACCCCGTTACTATCAATCAGTCCCGACACAATCTTACTACTCACTGACATCTTGCAGTTTCTGTAAGGGTCAGGCGAGCGGTATTTCCCATAATCCCTCTCAAAAAACCAAAGATGCGTGTCTATTCATACTGACATCTCATAAGCAAAGACTTCACTCTGGAGATCTCATCACGGCTACCTCCAGTCGAGACAAGACGTTCGAGTTTCCTCCTCAGGCCCCTGATACAGGCGGTACCTGCTCAGACTCCTGAGGCTCGAGAGCTGGCGGAAGAACCTCCCCACCCTTTCCTTGAACAACTCCCACCACTCAGACTTACTGGCTGCAGAGATCCAGCAATGGTACCTGGCTCTGAACGAAGTTCTCAAAGGACTGTCTTATCTCCGCTTCTTCCAAGAGAGACGAATTGAGCCTCCAGTAAACCTCTTTCCCATCCGGGGGAGTCTCTGTAACATTCAGAGAAAACAAAATTAAAACAGTGGTCGGAGAACTACACCTCCACAGCAGACACGGCTGAAGAGACGGCTTCCTCCTTCAAATAAAACCTATCTATTCTAGACCTACAACTACCCCTATGATAGGTGAACCCCCGGGTGGCCTGGGGTGTGCCCGGATGTGGACATTCCACCAGGCGAGCCTCACTAGCTATACTATTGAGGCGCACGCTATCATAAGTCAGCTTGTCCCTGGAACCTCCCTGTCCTGGGGCTCGTGACAGTATTGAAGTCCC
>ONZH01029852.1:0-34541 GCA_900303285.1 Rhinella marina | reverse complement strand
GGTAAAGGCTATGAGGGAAATGGAGGAGGCCTTTTCAAAAATATCTATATATATCTGTATTGTAATAATTTTATGACTAGAGAGACAAGCCTAAACATTCTGTTTATTATTATATTTTGATATCTATTTAATAAAAAAAGTCATTACTTGTCTGTTTTTTTTTGTTTTATAATTCTGTACAATATAATGGGCCGTTTATGCATTTTTGGGGACTGAAAAAAAAAAGGGGGCCAAATGGCGCAAGTACTGCATCGCTAGGGACATATGTAGGATGGCCTTCCTTCAAAAGCCTGTACTTGTCCCTGTGTACAGACAAGCATGCGACATGCTTCATAGGAGACATGACACAGATTTGTGCGTCAGATCCTGGCCTCACAAAGGTGAATGGGGCCCCATCTGTTACCCAATTCAGAGACATTTAAACATATTTTTCATCATACCTCTTATATGAACCCCTAAAGATCAAAGAACAGCCCATTGTGCCCCCAATCAGACCTCAGATCAGCCCAGCATGGACCATATAAATTAAAAACTTAGCTTACCTGTCCCGCAAAGCAGCTCCATTTTGGGTATGGCACTGCACTGACAACAGAAGGCGTGCAGCGTACGATCATAGTGGGCCAAATACGTCAGGACAGTGCAGTGCCCGTGAAGCATCAGTAACATAGGAATTTTATGTAGGCCAATAAAACCCATAATGCCTTGTTCACACAGTGTTTGGTCAGAGATATCCATCAGTGATTTTGAGACAAAACCTGGTGCGGCTCTAAACACATAACAGGTGCAGATCTTTCCCTTATACCGATGCAGGCTCCAATCCAGGTTTCGGCTCACAATCACTGATGGAAATCACAGACCGAACACTGATGTGTGAATGAGGCCTAAGTCAGCACATCCATAATTTATGCACGCACATGTGTTTTATAAGATTCACCGCAATATACCACCTAATTGTGGTGTAAATAGCTCAGTTTGCAGATGTTGATTCTACTAGTGGTGAAAATCAGGTTATGGATCTAAACATACATACTAATATCTAAGTAACAATATTCTTATACTATGATAGTTTTAATAATATAGAGGATCATGAAATAAAGATTACTAAACCATTATGAAACAAAACTGTTTATTACATAACAAATTTTTTAAATTCAAAATAGATAGATCTCTTGGATAGCTTTATTACAGAAACTTGGATAAAAAAAGTAAACTATAATAAATATTTTATAAGTGTAAATTTCTATTCCATTGCAAGATACTCTGCTGGCTCTTCTCTGTACATGAGAAAACCACAGTAATCGAGATCTGGGTCAGGAAATTTTTTTCTAATTAAAGTCACTGCACAAGACGGAATAGGTCTTCTATTTCCAACTCCCAGATATCCGTGTATCCAGGCTGTAAATCCTCTGTATGCGGTTTTTCTTAGTAGCCTGTAAAAAAAAAAAAAAAAAAATTATTGGTGTAGATAATATAAAAAAAATAAATTAGAACATACATATAACATTTTCTTACCTGTTCAAATCTTTATCAGGGGGAGGATGCATTACTTGTCCAACTGTGCGCATCATGACCTCCACCCTTCCTCGATCGTGACAAAATTGGTGAAAGTATTCATGTTGAATAATACATCCTATGTCTTCTACATAAGGATCAATATTTGTGATTTCTTTGCAACAGACAGATTCTATTTCTGTCGGCATCGCTTCACAGTTTCCACATGCACACCAGAAATTAGTGCCTATTCTGGTCACATTCTCCTCATCCACAAGGCTCTCTTCATTACTTTCAGGTCGAATCGGATTTTGTGGAAAACATTGTTCTGAGTCTGCCGAACTTCCATATTTACTTTGAAGTCGCTTCTTCAGCCATTGTAACTGTGTAGATAAAAAAATAATAATTAAAAATAATGAATAATTAAGAACATAGAATATTAATAGCAAAGGAAAATCGGTTTAGTTCCAATTAGGTATGATTGTAACAATCTATAAAATATAATAAAGTAATTACTTTTTCCGATCGTGTAGCAGGAGCTCCAGGCGGTACTTCTTCCGATTCTCTATCCATATCTGAATCTATCAAAAAAATAAAATATTAATAAAAATGCTCATTGTCATAGGGAGTAGTGGGGGGATGTGGTGCCAGTAAAACAACCCCCACCGTGCTCATTGTCATCGGTGGTAGTGGGGGGATGTGGCGCCAGTAAAACAACCCCCACCGTGCTCATTGTCATCGGGGGTAGTGGGGGGATGTGGTGCCTGCAATACAACCCCCACCATGCTCATTGTCATAGGGGGTGGGTGTTGTGGTGCCTGCAATACAACCCCCACCGTGCTCATTGTCATAGGGGGTGGGGGTTGTTTTCAGCCACTACAACCCCCAGCATGGTCTTTTTCTAGGGGTGGGGGTCCCAGGGGGATGACCCCCATCATGCTCGTCGCCATTAGGGGGGTGGGGGGTGTTTTCAGCCACTACAATCCCCGTCCTGCTCGTTTTCTAGGGGTGGGTGGGTCCCAGGAGGATGAGCCCCATCATGCTCGTCGCCATTAGGGTGGTGGGGGGTGTTTTCAGCCACTACAACCCCCAGCATGCTCGTTTCCTAGGGGTGGGGTCCCAGAGGGATCACCCCCATCATGCTTCGTTGCCATTAGGGGGGTGGGGGTGTCTAAACAAATTACACCCCCCCAACATGCTCGTTTTTTAGGGTTTGGTAGGGGTGGGGGGTCCCAGAGGGATCACCCCCATCATGCTCGTTGCCATTAGGGGGGTGGGGGGTGTTCTAAAAAAAACACCCCCCAACATGCTCGTTTTTTAGGGTTTGGTAGTGGTTGGGGGTCCCAGAGGGATCACCCCTGTCATGCTCGTTGCCTATAGGGGGTGGTGTTCACATACTTCCCCCATCCATTTTCATTTTTTTAGGGGTGGGGGGGTCCCAGAGGGATCACCCCCATCATGCTCATTGCCTATAGGGGGTGTTCACATACTTCCCCCATCCATGCTCGTTTTTTTAGGGGTGGGGGGGGGTCCCAGAGGGATCATCCCCATCATGCTCGTTGCCTATAGGGGGTGTTCACATACTTCCCCCATCCATGCTCGTTTTTTTAGGGGTGGGGGGGTCCAGAGGGATCACCCCATCATGCTCGTTGCCTATAGGGGGTGGGGGGGTGTTCACATACTTCCCCCATCCATGCTCGTTTTTTTAGGGGTGGGGGGTCCCAGAGGGATCACCCCCATCATGCTCGTTGCCTATAGGGGGTGTTCACATACTTCCCCATCCATGCTCATTTTTTTAGGGGTGGGGGGGTCCCAGAGGGATCACCCCCATCATGCTCGTTGCCTATAGGGGGTGTTCACATACTTCCCCCATCCATGCTCGTTTTTTTAGGGGTGGGGGGTCCCAGAGGGATCACCCCCATCATGCTCGTTGCCTATAGGGGGTGGGGGGGTGTTCACATACTTCCCCCAGCATGCTCGTTTTTTAGGGGTGGGTGGGTCCCAGAGGGATCACCCCCATCATGCTCGTTGCCTATAGGGGGTGTTCACATACTTCCCCCATCCATGCTCGTTTTTTAGGGGTGGGGGGTCCCAGAGGATCACCCCCATCATGCTCGTTGCCTATAGGGGGTGGGGGGGTGTTCACATACTTCCCCCAGCCTGCTCTTTTTTTAGGGGTCCCAGAGGGATGACCCCCATCATGCTCGTTGCCTAAAGGGGTGGGGTGTTCACATACTTCCCCCAGCATGCTCTTTTTTTAGGGGTGGGGGGGTCCCAGAGGGATGACCCCCATCATGCTCGTTGCCTAAAGGGGGTGGGGGGGTGTTCACATACTTCCCCCATCCATGCTCGTTTTTTAGGGGTGGGGGGGTCCCAGAGGGATCACCCCCATCATGCTCGTTGCCTATAGGGGGTGGGGGGGTGTTCACATACTTCCCCCATCCATGCTCGTTTTTTTAGGGGTGGGGGGGGTCCCAGAGGGATCACCCCCATCATGCTCGTTGCCTATAGGGGGTGGGGGGGTGTTCACATACTTCCCCCATCCATGCTCGTTTTTTTAGGGGTGGGGGGGTCCCAGAGGGATCACCCCCATCATGCTCGTTGCCTATAGGGCGGGTGGGTAGAATAATATGGGTAATGCTCGTAGTCTAGGGGTGATTACATACTTACCGACGCTGAGGAAGACTGTTCTGCTCTTGCTGCCGCTGCTCCGGTCCGCACACCGCTCCGAAGGGGAATCCAAGATGGCGCCCGCTCCGGAAGCAGTGTCTTCTCAAGTTCTCGCGAATCTTGCGAGAACTTGAGCTTCTTCGGCCCTGCTGTGAGCGGTCCGCTCAGATTGGACAGTGCTCACAGCAGGGCAGAAGCAACGCCCACAGAGGAACAGGGAGTCTCCTCCTCCCTGTTCCGATGCTTCCTAATTAGCATAAAGTGTGCCAAAAGAACAGGGGGCCCGTGAGAAACCCCTGGGGGACCATTTGAAAAAAGAAAAACGGAGCCAGCATCAGTGGGGGACGCACTATAAGGTATATAGTGCAGTTTAATTTTTTTGAAGTGGTGAAAGGTCCTCTTTAAAGATTTGGAAGCAGTGGTTAAATATATCAGGATTTTTTAGCCTTTGGCTTTCTTGGAAATAAAATTTGTTACACAAACAGTTTTTCAAGCCACTTGATAATGCTCCTTTCCATTACTTACATCAGCTGCACAGAGAGGTTTTGAAAAGTCAACATATTGTTGCACATGCTCCAACAGACAAAATAAAAAGTGTTGCCTGCCACCAGTTAACACTGAGATGGATTTGTCATGATTTTTTTTTAAAATATGTATCAGGAGGGGTAAAATAATTATAGTGTTGTGACAGAAATACCCTGTGTCAGGACCATGGACAGAGTATGGAACATACATTGCTGCTGGTCTCCTCAGAGAGGAATTTACAGCACAGTTGTATGTCACCTGCTGATATAGGCAACTGCAGCTTGTTTTACTGGATGTCTGTATCAAAAGATTGCAGGTTAAAGAAAGAAGAACATTAGAAATACAGTAGCAACAACCCTGTAAAATTTGTACAGAACAAGTGGCACGAAGCAATTTAATGAATAGTTAAATGGATTTCATTTGGCCAGAGCATAAGGCTGGGGTTACACAGTGATCTTGGCCTCGACCATTACCACACAATCAAGATCACTGCGTAGCTCTACAGCCATTGATTTGAATAAAGCTGCAGTGCGACTTGCAAGTTGCATTGACAGCAAGCCCACAATATCAAAATATAATAATAATAACAATAATAATAATAAATCATATATAATACTACTGCTACTACTACTACTACTACTACTAATAATAATAATAATAATAAATAACCCCCATTCTTAGGGCCCGTTGCGGAATAGACGTCGCCCTGTTCACTTCAATGACAGCGGGAAGCCGCTGCTCCGTGAAAAAATAGAACATGTCCTATTCTTGTCGACAGTAGCAGACAAGAATAGGCATTTTGAATGGGGTGCCGGGCTGTGTGTTCCGCAAATTACGGAACACACACTGGTCGGCATCCGTAGCATTACAGATCCGCATTTTTGCAATACCACGACCGTCTGAACGGCCCCTAAGTTACATAGTTGTTACGGTTGGAAAAAGACAAAAGTCCATCAAGTCCAACCTGTAATCCTGCTATATCGATCCCTGGATCAATGTCCATCTTCCTTTTAAAAAGGGGTTGGGCCAAAGGGAAAGGGTGTGTAGAACACGATTTCTATACATTGTCATAAGCCTCAATGTTATTTTGAATTGAAAAGTCATCAAAACCTTTTTTGCAGCCATCTACTGTGTTTGCTGTGACCAGCTCCTGTGGCAACAGTGAGGGTACCTACTACTGGGACCCCCATCAATTTTGGAGCTCCCTGAAATTAAAGGAGTGGCAAGTTGAGCAGGAGCACTGCCCCACCATTCATCTCTACAGGAGTTCTGGAGACAGCTGAATACAGCACTAGCTATTTCTGGAACTCCCATGAAAATGAATGGCATGGCAGTTCACATGCCCAGTCTGGGCTCTGTTCATTTTTGGGTCTCTGAGGGGAACCTGTTCTCAAGATCAAGGAGACGACATCTCAGTGGTAGAAGCCCTACCAATTAATAGGATAGGGTATAACATTTAACAAGTGGAATACCCCTTTAAAGCGGTTTTCCAGTAATGCTGAATTTTAAGCCAGTGCCTGCCTCCTGAAGTAGAAAATTCATACTTACATACCTGCTCCATGCAGCACCCGTCCTCCTTGCAGCCTCTGCTTTCTCTATTTTGTTCCGCAAAAACAATAGGGATATATGCGGTTAGATAATTTAAACAACTTGATCACACTGTAGATGTAATTATATAATTGATTTTATTAACAAATATTTTCAACATGATTGGCAAACACAAACAGATTAAAAAGGTTAAAAACAACACAAATGTGGTGGTCTGACGGCAGGATCTGAATATTAAATTGCAAGTGCATAAATAATCCAGTGGCCTTACAAACACAGCATAGACAGTATAGCCGTGAAGCATAGACAGTATAGCCGTGAAGATAACTGCTTAGCTGAGGGCAATATAGTCTAATATACAAGCAATGCAGGTAATAACTAAATAAAGTAAATAGATAAGAAGCAGTAATCATACAGATCAAAAATAAACAATCCCACACCAAGTCAGGCCACCAACACTCCTTGACACGTGTTTCACGGTCAGCTTTTTCAAGAGGCTATTTTTCGGTCCCCAACACTGTTCACACCCAGAAGTGCATGGGCATTGTCACAAGCACTGCTACATCCAATACCTGGCTTCAGCCGTGACATGTTGCTTGTGGACACATAACCGCTGAAGCCAATTATTGGCTGCAGCTGTTCATGCGACCAAGCCCATAGCCAGCCAGATGAGAACAGTGCCGAGAACAGTGATTGTTCAGTCACACACCCATATTAATACACGGTTACATGATTGTTGCAAGAACATACAAAATGGCGGTTATTTATCAAAGACTGGCTGGAGGAAGTGCCTAATTTATGACTAGATGCAGGCCTCATCATAAATTAGGGACGCCTTGGGCAGTCTGTGCGCCTGGAGCGAAAACTACACTAGCCCATGACTGAAGTAGTTTCACTTCTCTTTTACACCAGTTTCCAAAAAAAACTACAGATGCTGGTCTTAATAAAGGCCCACAACTGGTGGAGGATCCACCGAAGTTATGAAGAGCCGCCGGCCGCTCCATAACTTTGGTACATCCTGTGCCAGTTCTAAATGTAAGATAGATTCCCTGCTGTCTTACATCTAGACCATGTTCTACTCCTAAAACAGGAGTAGAAAATGGTGAATGAGACCGGCCTGCCAGGCCATCCCCTTCCCCGCCCACACCACATCCACAATTTTAGACCTGGCGTGAGCAGGGTGAAGTCGCCATCTGAGCCTGAAATATGCCTAATTTAGGCGTATTTCAGCTTAGTAAATGACCCCCTAATTCTTTCTTTGCATTGCCATATTCTGACCCCCATAACTTTTTTTATTTTTATATATATGGCTCATTTTTTTGTGAGCTGAGCTATACTTCATTGATACCATTTTGAGGTGTGTATGAATTTTTGATCACTTTTTATTAAATTTTTTGTGGAAGATGAAGCAACCAAAAAATAGTGAATCTACCATTTTGACTCTTTTTCAGATTAATATTTTTATATTTTAATAGTACAGACATTTTGCATGTGGTGATGCCATGATGTTTAGTTTTTATTTGTTTATGTATTTTAATTTTGGGGAAAGGAGGATGATTAGAATTTTAATATTTTTTAAATATTTAAAAAAATCTTTTTTTAACTTTTTTAACAATTTTTTGAACTTTAACAAGTAATCATTAGATTGCTTCTGCCATAGACACCAATGCATTAACATTGGTGTCTATGAGGATTATACTGACACAGGTAGGCTCTCCATGGGAACTACTTGCGGCAACCTCATATCACTCAGGACTCACACAGCATACAGCAACCCCAGATCCTTGCTATGGGAAGCCAGTGCACATCCGGGAGTGTGTGATCCTGGTTCTTGACCTCCCAGAGGCCACAGTCACACTTTAACACAGCATCTGAGGGGTTAAATGTATGTGATTGACCTTATCGTCAATCGCATACATTAGTCCCAGGTGCCTGCTGTTAAAAATCTAGTGTCACAATTTTTTTCCTATAGAGAAGTCTATGAAAATACCTGAATGGGAATGGGAGAATACTTCAAAAAAGGGCACGATTACAGCATGTCGGGCAGACATTTTTATTTAATCGCATTTATTTTTAGGTTTGCGCCTTGTCTTAGACTTTACAATATATTCACACGTGTTTTATTTTTTTGTCTGTTTCGGAGCTTGAGTTAACTGTTTTGTCAGTGGGATAGTGCGATTTATATAAATGCGCTTTTTTAACGTCCAAATTTGATTAGTTTACAAAACTCTGTCAGCTCCTGGATGACATACAGTGGGGAAAAAAGTATTTAGTCAGCCACCAATTGTGCAAGTTCTCCCACTTAAAAAGATGAGAGAGGCCTGTAATTGACATCATAGGTAGACCTCAACTATGAGAGACAAAATGAGAAAACAAATCCAGAAAATCACATTGTCTGATTTTTAAAGAATTTATTTGCAAATTATGGTGGAAAATATGTATTTGGTCAATAACAAAAGTTCATCTCAATACTTTGTTATGTATCCTTTGCTGGCAATAACAGAGGTCAAACGTTTTCTGTAAGTCTTCACAAGGTTGGCACACACTGTTGCTGGTATGTTGGCCCATTCCTCCATGCAGATCTCCTCTAGAGCAGTGATGTTTTGGGGCTGTTGCTGGGCAACACGGACTTTCAACTCCCTCCAAAGGTTTTCTATGGGGTTGTGATCTGGAGACTGGCTAGGCCACCCCAGGACCTTGAAATGCTTCTTACAAAGCCACTCCTTCGTTGCCCTGGTGGTGTGCTTGGGATCATTGTCATGCTGAAAGACGCAGCCATGTTTCATCGTCAATGCCCTTGCTGATGGAAGGAGGTTTGCACTTAAAATCTCACGATACATGGCCCCATTCATTCTTTCATGTACACGGATCAGTCGTCCTGGTCCCTTTGCAGAGATACAGCCCCAAAGCATGATGTTGCCACCCCCATGTTTCACAGTAGGTATGGTGTTCTTTGGATGCAACTCAGCATTCACTCTCCTCCAAACACGACGAGTTGTGTTTCTACCAGTTCTACTTTGGTTTCATCTGACCATATGACATTCTCCCAATACTCTTCTGGAACATCCAAATGCTCTCTAGCAAACTTCAGACGGGCCCGGATATGTACAGGCTTAAGCAGGGGGACACGTCTGGCACTGCAGGATCTGAGTCCCTGGCGGCGTAGTGTGCTACTGACAGTAGCCTTTGTTACGTTGGTCCCAGCTTTCTGCAGGTCATTCACTAGGTCCCCCCATGTGGTTCTGGGATTTTTGCTCACAGTTTTTTGTGATCATTTTGACCCCACGGCGTGAGATCTTGCATGGAGCCCCTGATCGAGGGAGAGTATCAGTGGTCTTGTATGTCCTCCATTTACTAATTATTGCTCCCACAGTTGATCTCTTCACACCAAGCTGCTTGCCTATTGCAGATTCAGTCTTCCCAGCCTGGTGCAGGTCTACAATTTTGTTTCTGGTGTCCTTCCACAGCTCTTTGGTCTTCACCATAGTGGAATTTGGAGTGTGACTGTTTGAGGTTGTGGACAGGTGTCTTTTATACTGATAACAAGTTCAAACAGGTGCCATTACTACAGGTAATGAGTGGAGGACAGAGGAGCCTCTTAAAGAAGAAGTTACAGGTCTTTGAGAGCCAGAACTCTTGCTTGTTTGTAGGTCACCAAACTCATTTTCCACCATAATTTGCAAATAAATTCTTTAAAAATCAGACAATGTGATTTTCTGGATTTGTTTTCTCATTTTGTCTCTCATAGTTGAGGTCTACCTATGATGTCAATTACAGGCCTCTCTCATCTTTTTAAGTGGGAGAACTTGCACAATTGGTGGTTGACTAAATACTTTTTTTCTCCACTGTATGTAGCTGCATTTAGTCTTTTCTTTTGAGATTCTGTTTAAGTTAGAAAGTCGAAAAATGAATGGATGCAACTTTTAGTTTAATTTGCGACTTTTTAATTACATATTTTCAACTTTTCAGGGGAGAATTCAACTTTTTAACCATTAGATCAGTGACTTTCAAAAGCCACACCTGACATAAATAACACTAATAAAATACGACACACCTTAAAACAATCTAAGGCTACATAGATATTGCGGATCCGCAAAGCACTGATATCGGCCCATGTGCGTTCCGCAAATTGAGGACCGCACATGCCGCGGCTATCATAGAAATGCCTATTCTTGTCCGCAATGTTCTATTCTTTTTGCGGGTCCATGGCTCGGAGAATGGGTCTGGATCTGAGGCTCGGAGCCCGCAAAAAGCGTGAATGTAGCCTAAAAAAAGAATGGCAAAAACTGATTTATCAACTCAAATAGAAATAAGTAGGAGAAACTGAAACTTTCAACCCACAGAAAAACAGGTGCAAAAATAGGTGTAAAATTGTACTAGCATGATAAAAGTTCCCGGCGGTGTTTTGAAAAGAAATGCCATGGACCCAAAAAATTCAGTAAAAGGGCTCATGTGCACATTTTGCAGAATGGAACGTCCTGCCATCTATAAAACAGTCCTATCCTTGTCCATAAAACAGACAATAATAGAATAATAATTTTTTGTGGGTGTCAGGGAACGGACATACAGATGCGGGCAGCATCTTTTGCAGCCCCATTGAAGTTAATGGGTCCGCATGCGACCAGCAAAAAATGCAGATCAGATGCTGACACAGTGTTTCATTGGGTTTTTGGGTCCGTGCCTCCGCACCGCAAAAGAGAAGACATGTCCTATATTTAGCCATATCTTGTGGATCTATGACCAATTCTAGTCAATGGGTCTGCATCCGCAGCATGGAGACAGTTGGTGCCTGTTCATTGTGGACGACTATTTGCGGTCCGTGACACGGACCCCCTTACGTTCATGGGCATGAGCCCTAAGGATGATGCACAGAGATGCCATCCGTATTTTTTGCAGATCCATTTTTAGTGGACTGCAAAATACATACGTTCGTGTGCATGAGCCCTAAACATGCATTTTTGGTATCTTTGAAGTCTCGTAGAGAAGCCTATTGAAAAAAACATCAATAGAGAAGCTAGACGATTAAAATTTTAAGTGGGGTTTAAAAAAAAATTTTTTGGACTTAAAAAAATGATTCAATATTCATGTGGTTTTCCATGGTGCCTTTTTTTGTTACACATTTTTTACAAGTTTTTTCCTATGGGAAAATGTCATGGACCCCAAAAAAAACAGACTACAGTAAGTGAAAAAAAACACAAAAATGCACCATTTATAGTTTGCTTAATAATTGGCTTTCAGCAAACATCTGGTCATTGTGTTTTTTGCTGCAAGAAATGCAAAAAGATGAGATAAATGGACTCCATTTTCCTAAAAATGATATGTAAGAAACCACCCTCAGGCTACATTCACACGACCGTCCACATATTGCGGATCTGCAAAACACAGATACCGGTCCATGTGCGTTCCAATTTGTGCACCGCACATGCCACGGCTATCATAGAAATGCCTATTCTTGTCCGCAATTGCAACAAGAATAGGACATGTTCTATTCTTTTTGCGGGGCGGCGGCACAGAGCAACGGATGCAGACAGCACACGGTATGCTATCCGCACCTTTGTGCCCCCATAGAAATGAATGGGTCTGGATCTGAGCCACAAAATATGAAACTCAGAGGCCGGGAAAACAACGGCCGTGTGAATGTAGTCTTAGGCTATTTTCACACAGCTTACATTTGCAGGACCAAAACCAGCACATCATTAAAGGGGTTATCCAAGTTCTCAAACAGCCCCCTTCCCCATGTGCCGTGCCCCTCACAGGTAATATACTTACCCTGCTCCCGGCGCCGCTCCTGGTCCCCACACCACCACTGCTGCTTCTCCCTGTACTCGGATGAAAACATCCTGTGTCGGGGAGGAGCTGCCAATGGCAGGCGGGGACGGTGACGAGTTGCCCTATTGTCACCTGCGATGCTAGGGAGGCTCATCCACGTCCCTGCCTGCTATTGGCTGCTCCTCCCCGACACCAGATGCTGAGCTGGGACCAGGAGCGGCGCAGGGAGCGGGGTAAGTATATTACTTGGTAAGGGCCCGGCACGTGGGGGGACTGTTTGAGAACTTGGATAACCCCTTGGTCTGCCACTAAGAATAGTGCATTTTTGGTGGCATAAATGTCAAAACCCATTTTAGTCCCTCCCCTTTGACTTCAATGAGGATCACAGCTAAAATTCACATGCAAGAAGTAACACGCCACTTCTCAATACAACCCTCTGCATATGGTTCAATTTTTCTTATTGACATCAATGCAAATCTGTTGGTGGCGTTTTTGCTGCATATTACACTGCATAAAACATCCATTTTATATGATGAAATATATAGCGGGTTTTCCTACTCTAAGCCAGGGCCTACAAAGCGACTTTGGCTGTCAATCGTTGAGGAACCAAAAATCACTATGTAACAGAGCAGCTTCAAAACATAATGGAACAGAATGGGGTTACAGCACAATAATTGTGAACCCAGAATCACAAGCAAATCCAACAGTGTTGGATTATTTGCCCCAGCCTAAGGCCTCATGCACATGGCCATTGTTGGCAGGTGCCCATGCTGTGGACAGCAAATTGTGATCCACAATGCATGGACACGAGCCATAGGGCCATCGGATGCGGACACAGGACCCATTCACTTGAATAGTTTCCGCCATCCACATCCAACAGTCCACACCACAAATGACAGCTGCAGTCGACAAGACAGCATACAACCTAATGTGTTCCTTTGGACTGCAGCTGTGATTCGATGGTTAAAATCAATCAGTGGCGCTACAAAAAAGTCACAGTGTAGCCCCAGCCTAAAGGTTCAGTCCTGTGGCCAAGGTATTTTCATAATCAGCTTTGATTTGCCAGCAGTTAAAGAGCGCCTGTCAGCCAGGTAAACCTCATTAAACCTGGCATACTGCCTAGTAGGGTTGATCCTGCAGATTACAATTATACCTGCTTTGTGTTTCATGGCACTGAGGTGTGTGGCCTGCACTGGAAAGTGGAGGAGATGAGGTGTACTGAGAGGTAAGGCCCCGCCCCTGAGTGCACGGAAGCCCTCATTTGCATAACGCATGCTGAAACCTGCAACTGACTTTTCACAAAACAGGTATCATTTTAATCAGCAGGATCAGCTCTATCCAGGAGTATATCTGATTTAAGAGTTGATCCTGGTGATAGGTGCTGGCATTCAATCGTTGTGCATGTGCAGTTAATGCTGATAAAATAACAAACAGAAAAGCTACATATTGTCCACATTACATAACACACTTTTTTGCAATACATGACAAATGTATCTTTAATACCAAACAGAAGAATTGTTACATCCTTGTAATCTAGATCTCAGCAGGAAAAACGGAAATTCTTAGTCAAGTTCACCACATTTAGGGCTCCTTTGCAAACTATTTCCTCAGTATTATTAAACACATAACAAATTCCATGTTTTTTAAGCATTTTTCATTTTAATTATTCAGGTTTTTTTTTTGTACAAGCAATCTTAGTGGCGTATTTTATATTTTAAGATTTAAGGCTCATTCAGACGAACATAAGGGCTCCGTGCCCATGCTGCAGGCACTGGCCATGCAGAGTCTGTGCTGCAAGACTCAAAATATTGCAAAAGATAGTACGGTAGGTCCTATCTTTTGTGAAGCGGAAGCATCGCTCCCGTGGGCTTCCATGGGCTTCCATGGAATTTATCCTGAAATTCGGATCGAATTCCACTTTTGGATTCGATTCACTCATATATATTTATGACCATGGTATGAAAAGCTAGGTTCCCACCATGTTTCCACCATATGACTATTCTGTTGCATTGAATCCATTTAAAAAAAAAACAAAAAACATTTTTTGCAAAACCCCTGCATGTGGTGCGTCCTGCGTCAGCATAAAAAGGATCATCTGGCACATTTCTCCACCCAGTGATGATGATGCCTAGTGTATTATGCCTAGTTGATTTTATTATTAGAGTGAGGGCTTATTCTATATATTATCACAAAAACAGTCAAAAGAAACAGCAAATTCCAAATTGTCAATCCTACTTTGAGCGCGGCAGGTTACGGGTGTGGTGGGTCCTGTTCACACCAATTTTCACTATTCAAAATTTAAAACCATGCTGCTCTCCAACAGGTGCCAATCCGACCACTTTAGTATATGTCGATATTCAAAATGCACTGTTTCCATAACACTCCACACCGCACACTTATTCGTCTCTCCTATAGATGGTCAAATCAAACAAGCAAAGGATAGTGAAGCACCGCAGTAGATATTTTAAAATCAGCTTTTATTTTACACACAGGATCAAAAATGACACAGGCATATCAAATGTTTAGATTGGTTTCCCGTCTACCACCCGACGCAGGTTTCACTTTTTTTTATTAGTCTTGAAGCAGTGGCACCTTTAGGTGTGAATGCACTTCTATCTTGGGAGTAGCATTCTTGTGCACTTTTGCCCCACCTATCTAAGAGGTAACCTTGATTAAGGTGGTATATATAGGTGTGTGTGTTCCTCCTCTCATTGGTTGCTTGATGCACACAGAGGTAACTAGGAGCAGCACACTATATGTGCAGGGTCTGCGCTCCTAAACATAGATGCACAACTGCATATGTAGGTTTAGTGTAGGACCTGCCTGACTGAGACCACCTTGGAGCTGGGTAGGTGGGCACAGATGTATTTTGATCAAAATATATTGGCTAAGTCTCAGATTTTATCATTAGAGTGAGGGCTTAGTCCATATGTTATGTTTGCATCTATTGTTTAAGGCCCTATTCACACGACCATGTGAATGGGGCCGCATCTATTCCGCAAAATTGTGGAATAGATGCGGCCCCATTCACCTCTATGGGGCCGGGAGCTGCCGCACGGTGCTAGCTCCGTGCCGCGGCTCCTTTGAAGCATGTCCTATACTTGTCCGTGAGCACTGTGTTCCGAGCATGCGGAACACACGCCGGGCGGCCCCCGTATTATTGCGGGTCCGCAATAATGCGGACCCGCAATAATACAACCGTCTGAATGGGGCCTAGTGTAGTATTTTCCGTGATTTTATACTACTCTCTCCCTTACTCAGCAGCTGGAAGTACTTATGCCAATGTAATTTTGTGGTAAACCGTTGTATATCATTAATCCAAGTGAAAAGAGAGAATGAGGAAACTGGTACAAAAGCCAGGAGACAAGTCATGTGGCTAAAATGATGGAATACGAGTCTCAAGCCACAGCAGTTAGGGGTGTCAGAAAATTGTATAATAAGTTTTCTACTGAGGTAAGTTGACATGTAATGATATTCTGACAGTGTTTTACTCCTGTATTTCTACTGTAAAGATGGACCCTGGTCCTGAACAGTAGCTGCCACTTATGGTACTGCACAGCACAATCAAGGTTTACCCCCTATAAGTCCATACACGTAGACGTGCAAGAATTTTTTACTTCTTAAGAACACCAGATGATTCAATTAAAGGGCTTCATATACTTTAACAGTATGCCACATAGGATGCAACAAAAATGGCAACAACTCATCTCCATCCAGAGAGGTACAATACTTGCTATGTATAGTGGTTGCAGTGGCTTTCCCTTGTTTAACATCAACTTGGCCTTCAACACATCCCTGATGTAGAGGTGAGTTACATGCACAACCAGTCTCCACACAGACTGATAACTTTTATTTTTGGTACCACTTTTGAGTACATGCAACTTTTTGATCCCTTTTTTTCCATTTTTGTGAGAAGCAGTGACCAAAAACAGCAAACAGAAGCATCTATATCTATATCTATACTAGCTGAAGGACCCAGCTTTGCAGGGTATATTTAATCTTTTTTCATTTAATGTTTGTGTGGACATCGACAGTATCCCCTATAACAGTGACATCTACAGCATCCCACCCCCTTAACAGTGACCTCCAGAGCCCTCACCCCTTAACACTGACCCCCCCAGTGCCCCGTCTCCTTAAAATGGGACTTCCACAGCAGCCCGTCCCTTTTACAGTGAGTTTCACAGCACCCCACCCCCTTGACAGTGACCTCCACAAGGCTCCATTCCCCTAAAATGTCATCTCCACAACACCCTGCCGCCTTAACACTGACCTCCATAGCGGACTATCCCCTTAACTGTGACCTCCACCATTTCCTGCCCCCTTAACAGAGACCTCCACAGCGCCTGCCCCTTTAACAGTGACCTCCACAGCATCCCGCCCCTTAACAGTGACCTCCACAGCAGCCACCTCTTTATTAGTGACCTCCATAGTACCCCGTCTCCTTAACAGTGATTTCCACAACACCCCACCTCCTTAACAGTGGCCTCTACAGCAATCTTCCCATTAACACTGACCTCCATAGTGGACCGTCCCCTTAACTGTGACCTCCACAGCAGCCTGCCCCTAGGGTGGCCAGAGGTCCAGTTTTAGGCTGGACAGTCCAGCTTTCAGACACCCTGTCCTCTGTCCGGCGCAGGGCCTGGATGGACACAGGGCTGTCCTTTTGAACAGCTCACTCTAAGACAGCAGCACTGTGCTGTCTGAGCATGAACTGCAGGGAGAAAGTCACCCTCCCTCCCACCTCTGCAGCTGACAGAAGTTGATTTTTACCTTCATTTTTTCAATCCCCGTCAGCTATGGAGTGGGAGGGGCGTGGCCTAACTGGGTCGGGAGTGTGGCTTATGGGGACGTAGGGGCGGGGTTTTTAAGTCTGTCTTTTGAGGGTGGCATGAATGGCCATTCTACCTGCCCCCTTTAACGCTGACCTCCACAGCACTCCGCTCCCTGCCCCTGCGGTGAACAGTGTCACCTACAGCAGTGAAGAAAAATGGCTGGGTTGTTATGGAAACCTGTTGTAAAACTGTGTGTATGTGTAGAGGCCTGCGAGCTTCTATTGGCTGATAAGGGACATGTGACCGGGTGTATGGCAGTTGGAATATGAGGAGAAAGACTTGAAGGCATCCATTGGCTAATGTATTTTTTGGGAATATCTCAGGAACTGTACATCCCAGAAAGCTGAGCTGGTCTAAAACCTTCCTGGACATCTGATGTAACTGTGTGCCAAAGTTCATAATTGTAAAAGCGATGGTGCGGATTCCTTTAGCGGACATATACACACACATACACTCAGCTTTATATATTTTACATATATATATTTTAATAGTTCACACATTTACAGACAAGACGATACCTTGTCTATTTTATATTTTTTACTTTTAGCCCATGTCCTGTAAACTTCCAGACACGCAAGTGGCATGGCAGCTGCTGCAGACAACGGCTGGTCTCATTGGTGAGATGTCCCCAAGCAACACATGATCTAGCAGTGAGGTCCCACTCGGGGACACATAGATGAGGTCAGTCATTGGCTGCAGTGGCATACGTGATCCCGTCTGTTTGGAAGTTTACAGGATGTGGACAGAAAGACGCTGAAGGAGGCGGGGAAAGTTTAACTGAGCGTCAGGGAATGATTTTTTTTCAACAGGTACAATATGTTGCTAGTGGAAATTAAAAATCTCCAAAAATAACCCCTTTAACAATACAAAACTGTACACTTACAACACCCGAACTATAGCAAATGGAGAGCAAAGACTAATATTCCGTCAAAACCACAGTGGTCATAAATTAGAATGATAATGCATAAATCCTCATCCTCTGACATTGAGCATATGGCAGAGGAATGCCACAAAAACATCAAGTGGCCATAACCACAGTATCTCCTAACAGTTGTAGTGACAAGACACTAAGATGCAGACAATTCAACGTCTTACATCAATCAGTACGGCTAAGTATATTCCTCACTCAGGAGTTCCACTTGATTAATTATAGCTATGACACCATGCTTAGGAATTCAATAGAAGACAGGAAAACCATCCCTCATACTTGTGGAAATAGCAAAAACACAAGTTTTAGCAGGTTGTGTTATATTGAAATAACTGGTCTACAGTTATACACTTAAATAAATGAACATTTTTTTTCATCTCAACTAATACATGTAGAATTTAGAGAAGTGTACTGTATGTGTCCATCTATAAACACATGAAATAAGCAATTCACAATACGAACTGACAGATCTTTTAATTATTGTGTCTTCAACTTTAGTAGATCTACACTACACTAACTGGGCTGAGCTTTAATATCTATTGTTTTATCTAAAATGTTGCTATTGATGTCACTTCCTTTAGCAGAAGTGCAGTATCCCAGAAAAAGGTTACTGCAAAGGGTTAATTGCTGTAATGTTATATCGCTAAGTTTAATAGTGATTTATGTCATGTGTCTATGTGTACCTAATGGTATTGTATGGATAATTAAGGGTTAACAACTTGGCTCGTCCAGTTATGTTGCCAGGAAATTATCCTGGGTCTGCCCCTGATTAGTTCGTCTAGTTCTGCCTGGGGAACAGCTCCTCAAAGTTATGCCTGAGCTCAGAGATCCTTCATCTCTGAGACTTCTACAGCCAAAGAAGCAAATCAAAAGTGCTCCAGAGTGAAGAAAAGATCAGTAGGTCCAGAATCTACAAGATCATGCATTGGAGTCAGAGCAAGGTATAGTGCATGTTTATGGCAGAGAACCCTTACTGCCGTGAGAGGGAACATTGCTAATGCACCCTTCAACATTTGAAGATGGTTTTGCCAGCATCCCTCAGCCTGGGAATTTGCAGAAGCATACATCAAGTACCTCATTGTATGCCTATGATTCTGTTGAGAGACTTTACAGAGGCAGGAAGAAGGAGTACTTCAACCTCCATCATTGATGCTGTCCACATGCTTCTATAAGGGAAGGATTGTTATATGCCTTGGAACCTTGCCTTATTATTGTTGGATATACTACTACTCCTATTCTACACTTCAGTAAAGAGTGACTTATTTATTGATACCAACTGGTCTGATTACTGACTCCACAATTTGCCAGCTGCTGCACCTGCTCGCCTGCCTTGCACCCAGATCAACAACTAACTTTAAGGGCACCCCAACTACCACCAGACAGGAGCCCCAATACCAAGGTGTGCACGGAGGGTAGAAATGGTCTGCCCTCTAATCACTGCATGGATCCAGGGAGTGCCAGAGGGGGAGACTGACACTACTACCACTCCCATCCTCCTCGCCTCCCCTCCAGATTGCTGCAGAAGGCTCCAGGCACCACAGCTGCATTATTTTTTATTTTTTTGTCAATGAGGGTATATTATTTAGCTTAATATTTAGGTAACTTAGTCTTCCCGCTCAGAAACTTAAAGATTTCATATAGACTGCATTTCTCTCCATCAAATTGTTTGACTCACATATGATATAAAAATCAGAACTAGGCTGATTGCATAATTTACGGCTGTCATTCTTTAGTTAGAAAACAGTTGTAGTAATTTCAGACAACCTACAGCTCTTCAGAAGAGAAATGGAGTCATTTCCCACAAACTCCAGGTGACCTTATAAAATATAGGCTATTCTACATGCAGCATAGTATAGATGTGACCTCCATTTATCTTTCATATTATAAATATTTGTAGTGATTTAATGTATTCATTGCTTCCGTTGCTGTCAAGGAAATGAAGGAATACATTTCAGTAGCACTTCACACAGTGCACTTATCTTCAGTCACTGCATTTAATATGTGCTGATGGCATTCACCCCATGCAAAATAAATCACCAGTTTTCCCCAGTCATTTCACCCATGGCTTAACTTCATAATTATGACAAATACCTTTGGTGCTTTTCTTGCCACAAGAAATCAGCATGCTTGCTTGGCTAGACCTATTATTAGTATTTTTTAAATCGCCCACATCAGTAGAAAAATAAAACATACTTATTTTAGCCATGACACCCATGGGAATCCAGGATAACTGTGTGTCAGGCAATATCACAGGATGTGCTAAGTGTGATGTGTGTCATATCTATAGTACGGTTAAAGGGGAGCATCAGCACGGCCCAGGGGAGCATCAGCGTTAATAAGTACTACAACCACCATTCTTGCTACTATTACTCCTCTCCTCTGCTCTCCTCCACTGTGGCACACTGTAAGAGTATCACTGAAGAAAAGAAACCAGTCATCTTAGAAGGTCCAGAACCTTTAAGTTCATGCAAGATAAGTCCAGCAAGATATACGCTCATTTATATTTCCCCCAACATCCACCACACTTTCAAACGGAATGGCCATCTGGATCTAAATTCTGCACCCCTCTGCCCAGGAACTCCAGGAATATTTAACAAAAACAGATGGTACGCCTTTGATTATTTGGAAAGACTGCCAATTGAGCTTAGAGGGAAAGTCAGGGAGCACTACTATTACCATCATTGTTGCTGCCCATACAGCTATTGGGAGGAAATTATACTGTGATATTGTTTCGAATTGTGCCTTTTGCTGCTGTATGTACTACTACTCCAATCACTGATTTAGTAAAGAAACACTTTAATAATTGCAACCAACAGACCGGTTATTGCCTCCACCATCTGCCAGTCCCTACATCTATCCTCCTGCCAAGTACCGAAAATCAAGGGCATTCTAACTACCATCTGGCAGGGGATCCAGAAAATCAGGGAGTTCCCCAAAGGAAAAAAGGTGCCTCCTCCATTCACTGTGCATGGCTCAGGGAGAGCCAGGGTGACAACTGCCACCATGAACTGTGTGTACTACTACTACCACCATCATAGCCACTACCAGTCCACCCATCCTCCTATCCACTCGAGGTCACTCCAGATTTACATCCCTCCAGTGTTTGAGCAGTGCTTTCCATCAATGATTATGATCCTAAACCAGGATTGGAGACTCTAAAAAGGGGTGTAACTACCATAGCGGCAGACCATGCGACTGCTATGGGGTCCAGGGCAAGAGAGGGCCCAGTGTTAGTTGGGATTATCTCCTCTTCTACTGGAGGTGAAAACTCGGTCAGGACTCTACCCTATAAAGGAACAACTTTTAGCAAATGAGGCAGTGGAAAAAGGGCCCAAGGGTCATTGAAAGGGGTTTAGGCAGAAACCCTTCTGTATTGTGTGTGGGGGGGGGCTGGTTTGTTCCTTGCTATGGGGCCCTTATTTCTCTATGTACACCACTGTCCAGTGAGAGAACATATGTATCTCTGATGGTTACATTTAGGGCCTTTTCTCAACTAATGGGGTAAGAAGATGCACATCTAATCATCCCTGCCCTGTTAACTCTGTGAATCACTAAGGGGGGAATTTATTATTCCCCCTACACCTTTTTCACATTAAAAACCCTGATTTTGCAACTTTTTAATTGTCAGTGCCACTTTTAAGTTGCAACTGGCATTTTTACACCGCCCAGGGGCGTAACTACCATAACGGCCAACCATGCGATTGCTATGGGGTCCAGGGCAAGAGGTGGCCCAGTCTTAGTTGGAATTATCTCCACTTCTACTGGTGGTGAAAACTTGATCAGGACTCTCTAAAGAAACAACTTTAGCAAATGAAGAAGTGGAAAAATGACTCAAGGGTTACTGAAAAGGGTTTAGGCAGAAACCCTTCTGTCCTGTGTGGGGGGGCCTGGTTTGATCCTTGCTATAGGGCCCTTACTTCTCTGTGTACACCACTGTCTTAAGATCACTGATACTGATGTGTGAAAGTGGTTTAAGATTTAAAATTGTGCAGCAGTCTATTCCTGAGCTGGCCCAGTAATATTGGGAAAGTGCACAAGGAACCGTTCAGGATACCTGGCCTGTTCCCCTTGCTAACAACTCTGCACCCTGATAAATAGCCCCTGCAGAATTGACTGCTAGTTAAAGATCACGTGGGGACAAAAAAAAATAACCCAGAAGTAAGGTGAGAATTGGGACAGACAGAGGTATAAATTGTTCTCTTGCATATTATCGCTTTTCATGAGCTCCTTGATTTTTTTGGCAGCAATATTTTCTGTGCAGGTTTCAGTTTCTAAAATTGTTGATAACGCTAAAATACTTTCCAGAGAGCTGCTAAATGATATACACCATTTAAGTACAAGAGAGGATCAAATTATGCTGAATTGCTATTTCTAATGGCGTTTCCTGTCACAGGTGCTTTGGGTCACTCTCAAGTACACTATTTCCATATGGTTTGAAAAGGGGTTATTAATCATTGGGTTTAAAGCAAGTCTAAACAAACACCCCGCATATTCCACTTATCTTCACTAGCCTACAGTGAACCGAAAATAATGACACCTATGAAACTGTTATCACACAGACGAAATATGTCGTGGTCAAGTGATATATGCTTCTGATCAGCGTAATGTAAACTATTTCTGTAACATTTCATAATTCTTGTCCAGCAGTTTTTAGAACTGCTCCACTTCAAATATTGGTTGACTATATAGAGTTGGCTGTGTAGAGGATAAATGTGAAAATATGGAGCTTTTTGCAAGATAAATTCGTTATAAAATGTCAGGCTCAATAACTCAGAGGTGTGACTAGATTTGGCCTATGCTTTGCCAGCAGTAGATATAGAAAGCGCAGATGTAAAATAATATGGTACTCATACCTCTGTGGGTTAGGGTTTGGCACACATGAGGCACCGTGCTTCTGTTTGCTATTGACATGCAGACAACTTTCTATAGATCACTGCCTAGACACAGCATTGGTGTAAGTTTCCATAGCTTCCACATGGAAAGATAGACAGCTATAACGACCACCATTTGCCAATATGACCAAGTGGTTAACCCCTTAATGACCAGGCTTATTTTTGAAAATCTGACGTGTCACTCTATGTGGTAATAACTTTGGAACACTTATTCAAGCCATTCTGAGATTGTTTTCTGGTGACATATTGTACTTCACGACAGTCATAAATTTGAGTCAATATATGTCACCTTTATTTATGAAAAAATCCCAACTTTATCAAAAATTTTAATTCACAATTTTCAAAATTTTAATTTCTCTGCTTTTAAAATTGAAAGTGATACCTCATAAAATATTTGTTATTTAACATTCCCCATATGTCTACTTTATGTTTGCTTCATTTTGTAAATGTCATTTAATTTTTTTTGGGACATTAGAAGGCTTAGAATTTTAGAGGCAATTCTTTATTTAAGGTTTACACAATAATATCATTTTTGAAACAAAAAAAAAATCATGTTTTAGTGTCTTCATAGTATGAGAGCTGTAGTTTTTATATTTTTTTGGTCATTGTGTCAGGTAGGGGCTACTTTTTTGCCGGATGAGATGACGGATAGATTGGTACTATTTTGGGGGGCATACGCCTTTTTAATCGCTTGGTATTACGCTTTTTGTGATGTAAGGTGACAAAAAATGGCTTTTTTGACATAGTTTTTATTTTATTTTTTTGTGTCAGGTGAGATTTTTGTAGAGCAGGTTGTTACGGACATGGCGATACCGAACATGTCTAGGGTATTTTATTTTATTTATTTTTACTCAATTATAAATGTGCGTATATGGGAAAAAATGATTTTTTTTTTCCCTCCCCCATTGGGCGCACCGCAGCGCCCGATGGGGGAGGGAGCTTCCTCCCTGTTAACCCCTTCCATGCCGTGGTCCCTACGGACCCTACGTCATGGTGCGGTAAGAGGTTAACATTCCAGTAGACTTCTATTTCTATTGTAATGAAGTAATAGGAGCTGACCTGCTTTTAATAGGGCGTCCGTGGTCAGACTTTGCGCTGGTCATACTGGCTAGTAGAGTCTTTAGAACCCCCAGGTCTTCACCCTTTTACCCCAATACAGAGATTAGGACTTTGCTGCTGTGGGTTCCCTGTGGAGCAAGCAGGTGAAAAACAATAGCCTCAAAAGCAAAACCATCAGAAAAAAACATCAGCCTATCACAGAATCCTAACTAAAGTCAGTGCAGGGTTACACTAGGTACTTGGAGTAAGGCTTTATGCACATGAACGTATGTATTTTGCATTCCACGATACCGTCTGTGTTGCATACACATTTTTTGATGGCCCATTGACTGGGGTCTGTGGTCTGCATTTTGAGGTCAAATATAGGACATATTCTATCTTTTTGTGGAACACATATATATACAGTCATGGCCAAAAGTTTTGAGAATGATACAAATATTAATTTTTACAAAGTCTACTGCTTCAGTTTTTATAATGGCAATTTGCATATACTCCAGAATGTTATAAAGAGTGATCAGCTTAACAGCAATTACTTGCAAAGTTTGCCTAGAAAATGAACTTTATCCCCCAAAACACATTTCAACATCATTGCAGCCCTGCCTTAAAAGGACCAGCTAACATCGTTTCAGTGATTGCTCCATTAACACAGGTGTGGGTGTTGATGAGGACAGGGCTGGAGATCAATCTGTCATGATTAAGTAAGAATGACACCACTGGACACTTTAAAAGGAGGCTGGTGCTTGGCATCATTGTTTCTCTTCTGTTAACCATGGTTATCTCTAAAGAAACACGTGCAGTCATCATTGCACTGCACAAAAATGGCCTAACAGGGAAGAGTATCGCAGCTAGAAAGATTGCACCTCAGTCAACAATCTATCGCATCATCAAGAACTTCAAGGAGAGAGGTTCCATTGTTGCCAAAAAGGCTCCAGGGCGCCCAAGAAAGACCAGCAAGCGCCAGGACCGTCTCTTAAAAGTGTTTCAGCTGCGGGATTGGGCTACCAGCAGTGCAGAGCTTGCTCAGGAATGGCAGCAGGCAGGTGTGAGTGCATCTGCACGCACTGTGAGGCGGAGACTCTTGGAGCAAGGCCTGGTCTCAAGGAGGGCAGCAAAGAAGCCACTTCTCTCCAGAAAAAACATCAGGGACAGACTGATATTCTGCAAAAGGTACAGGGAGTGGACTGCTGAGGACTGGGGTAAAGTCATTTTCTCTGATGAATCCCCTTTTCGATTGTTTGGGACATCTGGAAAACAGCTTATTCGGAGAAGACGAGGTGAGCGCTACCACCAGTCTTGTCTCATGCCAACTGTAAAGCCTCCTGAAACCATTCATGTGTGGGGTTGCTTCTCAGCCAAGGGAATCGGCTCTCTCACAGTCTTGCCTAAAAACACAGCCATGAATAAAGAATGGTACCAGAATGTCCTCAGAGAGCAACTTCTCCCAACCGTCCAAGAGCAGTTTGGCGATCAACAATGCCTTTTCCAGCATGATGGAGCACCTTGCCATAAAGCAAAGGTGATAACTAAATGGCTCAGGGAACAAAACATAGAGATTTTGGGTCCATGGCCTGGAAACTCCCCAGATCTTAATCCCATTGAGAACTTGTGGTCAATCATCAAGAGACGGGTGGACAAACAAAAACCTACAAATTCTGACAAAATGCAAGCATTGATTGTGCAAGAATGGACTGCTATCAGTCAGGATTTGGTCCAGAAGTTGATTGAGAGCATGCCAGGGAGAATTGCAGAGGTCCTGAAGAAGAAGGGTCAACACTGCAAATATTGACTTGCTGCATTAACTCATTGTAACTGTCAATATAAGCTTTTGTTACTCATAATATGATTGCAATTATATTTCTGTATGTGATAAAAACATCTGTCAAACACACATAAAAACCAGAGGGCAGCATATCATGTGAAAATATAATATTTGTGTCATTCTCAAAACTTTTGGCCATGACTGTATATACAGATGTAGAAAGAACATAGATCATGGAGTAATTCCAGATAGCACCATGTTATAGGGTCAATAACTGGCAAACCTGGTGGGACTACAGAAAGTAAAGGCTCTAATTAAATGTGCTACCTGTCCCCTGATTCGTCCACTGACTGAGCCTCTTGATTGGCTGGCAAGCTGGACCCCATGATTAGCTGAATTGCCAAACTTTCGTTTTGATCGGCTGGCCGTGCAATCATCACATGCACCACCCAGCATCTCTGTCAGTACCATCACAATACCACCATTACAATAACCTTGTGGGTTTTTTAAAGGGGCTATCCCATCTCACAGAACAAGCTACACTGCTTTTTTTTTACACTCCTAGAGTCATAGAAGGAGCGTAGCTTGTTCTGTTATGCCCCAATATAGGACCTATCAGACTTGGCTGTCTAGGGCCCACCAGTAAAATTTATTTTGGGGGCCCACCATATGGATACATCCAAATATTACTTTCTCACAGCAGACAGCAGCAAGACCCTACAAGATGATTATGGGGTCCCTGCAGTAACTTAGAGAAGGCAGGTCTCTGAGAAAGGAGGACACTGGCTGTCCTGCCTCTGTACCTAGAAGTCATCTCAGCCACATGAACGTGTCTATAATAATAAACTGGGAAGATTCTTAAATATTCTACCCAGTTTTGTATATGAACTTAGGCTGGTTGAGTTTTTGCAGACCTGTGGAGCAAGCAGGCGACAAAACATGGCCTCAAAAGCCAGCAGATCGGCTGTTTCCATAGACCCGGGCACCTAGGGATGACATCTAGTCCCATCTCACCATGGAAACAGTGATTTGGGACAGCCTTTTTAAATTGTGATCATTCATGGGATCACTTGTCTTCTCTTCTCTCATACTATTTGTATTAAAAAAGTGGATAATGACAATTTTTAAGTCAGCATAAAACATACCTCCCAACCGTCCCGGATCCAGCGGGACAGTCCCGGATTGCAGTGGCAGTCCCGCTGTCCCGGTACGGGGGAGGTATGTCCCGGCCTCTGGCAGCTGTCTCTGCGTCCATAGGACGTAGAGACAGTTGCCTGTTGCAGGAAGGAGCAGATAGCCGAAATCGGCTGTCTGCTTCTTCCATCCTCCCTCGTGTCCCCCCTGCAGCTCTCCGTACCTCCCAGGCATGCCTCAGGTCTCGGGCCGGCCCCGCCCCCTTCAGACATGAGAAGAAGATCTCCTGCTCTGATGATGCTGGCCCTGCTGCTATGAAAAACGTAAGTATAATTTTTTTTTTTTTTTAACTTTCTGTACACTGTGTTTATTATCCCTTGACTGTGACATCACTGTGTTTATTATCTCTGTACTGTGACATCACTGTGTTTATTATCCCTTGACTGTGACATCACTGTGTTTATTATCCCTTGACTGTGACATCACTGTGTTTATTATTCCTGGACTGTGACATCACTGTTTATTATCCCTGTACTGTGACATCACTGTGTTTATTATCCCTGTACTGTGACATCACTGTGTTTATTATCCCTGGACTGTGACATCACTGTGTTTATTATCCCTGGACTGTGACATCACTGTGTTTATTATTCCTAGACTGTGACATCACTGTTTATTATCCCTGGACTGTGACATCACTGTGTTTATTATCCCTGGACTGTGACATCACTGTGTTTATTATCCATGTACTGTGACATCACTGTGTTTATTATCTCTGTTCGGTGACATCACTGTGTTTATTATCCCTGTTCGGTGACATCACTGTGTTTACTATCCCTGTACTGTGACACCACTGTGTTTATTATCCCTGTTCGGTGACATCACTGTGTTTATTATCCCTGTATGGTGACATCACTGTGTTTATTATCTCTGTACTGTGATATCACTGTGTTTATTATCCCTGTTCGGTGACATCACTGTGTTTATTATCTCTGTACTGTGACATCACTGTGTTTATTATCCCTTGAATGTGACATCACTGTGTTTATTATCCCTTGACTGTGACATCACTGTGTTTATTATCCCTTGACTGTGACATCACTGTGTTTATTATCCCTGGACTGTGACATCACTGTGTTTATTATCCCTGTACTGTGACATCACTGTGTTTATTATCTCTGTTCGGTGACATCACTGTGTTTACTATCCCTGTTCGATGACATCACTGTGTTTATTATCCCTGTTCGGTGACATCACTGTGTTTATTATCCCTGTATGGTGACATCACTGTGTTTATTATCCCTGTACTGTGACATCACTGTGTTTATTATCCATGTACAGTAGCATCACTGTGTTTATTATCCCTGTACTGTGACATCACTGTATTTATTATCCATGGACTGTGACATTGCTGTATTTATTATCCCTGTCCTGTGACATCACTGTGTTTATTATCCCTGTACTGTGACATCACTGTGTTTATTATCCCTGGACTTTGACATCACTGTGTTTATTATCCCTGTACGGTGACATCACTGTGTTTATTATCTCTGTACTGTGACATCACTGTGTTTGTTATCCCTGTACTGTGACATCACTGTGTTTATTATCCCTGTACAGTGACATCGCTGTGTGTATTCCTCCCAGTGCAGGAAGAGGTAAGTGGTCTGTGTTTGTGTGTTTGTTTTCTATTTTTCAGGGTCGTGAATGCAGAGGACTACGTCGGATTCGGTGGACTACTTCGGACCAGCTTTTTTTTTTTTTAATAAAATGGTCAAACAGGGGTCTGGGGGAGTGTTTATTTCAATAAAATTTTTCTCCCCCAGATTTTTTTTTACAATACTACAGTTTTAGTAATTATGGCTATCTACAGACGGCCCTGATTACTAATACTGGGCTTAGCGCTGCCACTGCTGGTTGTATCTGGCTGGCGAAGGAAAAAAGGGGGGGACCCCACGCCATTTTTTTAAAATTATTTAATTATTTTTGTAAAAAAATGGCATGGGGTCCCCCCCTTTTTTCCTTCGCCAGCCAGATACAACCAGCGGCAGCCTGGCACTACCAGGGTGGGAAGGGACATGGTTATTGGCCCTTCCCAGCCTAATGGTACCAGCCTGCAGCCGCCCCAGAGCCAGACCCTCAATTTAGAAGGTTCGGTCCTGCGGGTACCCGGCTCTTCCCGGCACCCCTGGTGGCGGTGGGTGCCGAGGTAATAGATGTTGGGGTTAGTGCTGGCCTGCCATACTGGCAAGAGATAAGGGCCAGGGTGGCGCACACAGGGAGCACCAGAGACAAGAAACAGAGAGGCGCAGACAAAGAGGGAGTGGGGCACAGATAAGGGCCCAGGGGCGCAGACCAGGAAGAGGCGTACAAAGACAAGGGCCAGATCCCAGGGGTGCAGACAGGGGCCAGGTAGGCACAGCCAAAGGGGCGCAGATAAGAGCCAAGGGCTGTATTGAAAGGGCCAGGGTGGTGCACAGAGCAGGGTCACAAGCAAGGTCTGGGGGGGGTTGAGGGCGCACAGATAAGGGCCAGGGTGGCACAGACAAGGGCCAGAGAGGCACAGAAAAAGGGGGCACAGATAAGGGCTGGGGGCGCAGACAAGGGCCAGGGTGGCGCACACAGGAACCAAGGGGGCAGAGAGAAGGGGCAGGGAGGTGGCGGCGCAGACAAACGCCGGGGGGGGCACAGATGAGACCCTGGGGCAGACACGGACCATGGAGGCAGAATGGGGGGGAGCCCAGATAGGAGCCCAGCCCTGGCCCATGGGAGTGTGTCTTATTCCTTGGGGACCCAAACTCCTAAATATGTGGGGCTTGGGACCCATAGGCATGGGCACGGCACGGCTGGGCGGCATTTTGCTTGGGACCCATAGGCCTGGGCCCGGCGTGGCCGGTTCAAGGGTTACATTTAAATTCTTGAAACTGGATTCAAACATAACCCTCAACGGAACTTTGTTACATTGTTCTGGAGGGCCTTGCGTAAGTTGCGGCGAGGGGGGCCCCATCATAAATTTTGTGCTCCATACTGCTGGTAGCCTTAATCTGGCCCTGGGCACAGCGGGTCATATTACTGGGGGCACATAACAGGGCATATTACTGGGGGCACATAACTGGGCATATTACTGGGGGCACATAACTGGGCATATTACTGGGGGCACATAACTGGGCATATTACTGGGGGCACATAACTGGGCATATTACTGGGGGCACATAACGACATATTAATGGGAGCACATAACTGAGGGATAATTACTATGTGGGTCAGTAAGGGGACTGGGTAGGATTAGGTGTATAGTTATGTTTTGGGCGGAGTTAGAGGCGTGGCCTAGTGCTGAAAAAATTAGCACAATTTGTCCCTCTTTCTCCATTTCCAAAGTTGGGAGGTATGAAATATGCAATCAAATTATGGCAGATTGTTCACTTATTGCACATGTTTACACTACACTATCACTGGGAACATTCATTTTATCTAACGACTGTTTGTCCTGTGTAAGAGACCTTTAAAGAGGACCTATCACTACAAAATGCAGTGCAATCTGCAGAAAGCATCTGATAAAGGAGGAGGAGCTGAGCAGATTCATATATATGAGAAATAATGCACCTGCACTGTACCGTTCAGTGAAGGAAGGACGCTCAGGACGCTTCCTTACAGTGCCAGTGCTAAATACGGCACGGCGCGAGATTTACCCAGCACTCAGGGCCGGCAGGAGGATGTGAACGCTGCCTGGCCCAGTCAATCAAGACTTGGTGGGAGGTGACAGAGGTGGGAGAATGGAGCCTCTAGGAGCAACGCTCCCCCCCTACCCCTAGAGGGTAATTAGCATATTATAAAAGTTACATTTATGGAGTAAGGGGGCATGGATAAAACTAAGAAAATGCTAGTTAGGTGCAGCTGACATTAGCACATTGCTAATGTCAGCCAGTTTAATTTGGGTATTTCTGGTGACAGAAACCCTTAAAAAAAAGCCTTATGAAAAAAATGAATGGCATTCATTGACCAAAGAAATTACTGTTGCAGTCAATGTTTCATCTGCTATGATCAGTTATTACATGTTGACCTTGTAGTGATACAATTTATTTTATCCCGTTTTAACGGGGTTGTCTCTAAAATAGCCTAGGCCAGTGCTACAGACCACCCATTTGTGTCAGTGACATCACCAGGCTCACTGCTAGGCGCCTAGCATAGTGAGGAGAAGCGCGATATGTCACTGGCAGTAAACAAACAGACATTACCCTGTGCAATGTAGCATCCGGCAAGGGTGAGCATTAGAGATGAACGAGCATACTCGTCCGAGCTTGGTGCTCATTCGAGTATTAGGGTACTTGTAAGTGCTCGCTGCTCGGACGAGTATCTCGCCATGCTCGAGGAAATGGCAACTTCCGCATCGTGCATTTTTGGCGCCTATAAACTCAGCCAATCACAAGCCAGGAGACTCTGCGGTACACCCAGCATCACGTGGGGACCTTACATGTCGATAGCAGGGGTTGGCTGGCCTGATCAGGTGACCCTGGAATATACTAGTGACTGGCCGCGGTGCTCGGCTCAGATGCTGTCTGGATGTCGTTAGGGATAGAGCTGATGCATTTCAGGGAGAGTGTTAGGGCCTGTATTTAGTTCTCTGTTAGGCAGGAATCACCCACAAAGAACCCAACAGCCCTTCTAAGGGCTACAAGACATTTTTTTTTTGTCTCCTGGCTTGGCTGGCTGGCACTAGTAGTGCAGCTATCGCCATATATAACCCCCCTTTTTTTTTAATGTTATATCTCAGTGATACAAATCCATTTCACACAGCAGTGTGGAACCATTCTGTGTGTCACAGTTCAGTACACTCACTCCAATCCGTATTTTCTGTCCAGGTGACACTTTCTGTACGTCACTTAATACAACCAAGTCTTTTGCTGCCTGTCACGTATATAGCTTGATCCCAAAAATCTCTGTGCGACATTTGTCTGGGTCACAGTCAAAATAGCCACTGTCAGTAGGGTGTCAGTTAGCTCTACGATAGTTTCTGCACGTCACGTTCCCAAAAAAACAAAACTCAAAAAAAAATATTAAAAAAAATAGTTTTTTAGTTGTTTTAGCTCAGTGATACAAATCCATTTCACACAGCTGCATGGAACCATTCTGTGTGTCACAGTTCAGTACACTCACTCCAATCCGTATTTTCTGTCCAGATGACACTTTCTGTACGTCATTTAATACAACCAAGTCTTTTGCTGCCTGTCACGTATATAGCTTGATCCCAAAAATCTTTGTCTGGGTCGCAGTCAAAATAGCCACCGTCAGTAGGGTGTCAGTTAGCTCTACAATAGTTTCTGCACGTCACGTTCCCAAAAAAACAAAACTCCAAAAAAAATATATAAAAAAAATAGTTTTTTAGTTGTTTAACTCAGTGATACAAATCCATTTCACACAGCAGTGTGGAACCATTCTGTCTGTCACAGTTCAGTACACTCACTCCAATCCGTATTTTCTGTCCAGGTGACACTTTCTGTACGTCACTTAATACAACCAAGTCTTTTGCTGCCTGTCACGTATATAGCTTGATCCCAAAAATCTCTGTGCGACATTTGTCTGGGTCGCAGTCAAAATAGCCACCGTCAGTAGGGTGTCAGTTAGCTCTACGATAGTTTCTGCACGTCACGTTCCCAAAAAAACAAAACTCCAAAAAAAATATATAAAAAAAATAGTTTTTTAGTTCTTTTAGCTCAGTGATACAAATCCATTTCACACAGCTGCGTGGAACCATTCTGTGTGTCACAGTTCAGTACACTCACTCCAATCCGTATTTTCTGTCCAGGTGACACTTTCTGTACGTCACTTAATTAAACCAGACTGAACAAGTTTGTGGGTTTCAGTACAGCAGGCCCATTTATTTTTTATTTTTTATATAATACACTTATATACAGAAAATGTTGAACCCCAGGGCTAAGGGTCGAGGACGAGGGTGTGGGCGTGGGCATTCAATTACTGCAGGGGGAAGAGGCCGTGGTCCTGGGCAGGGTGAGACAGTACCTGCTGATGAGGGAACAGGGGAACGCCGCAGAGCTACACTCCCTAGCTTCATGTCTCAACTTACAGGGACACGTGGTAGAGGACTGTTGAAACCACAACAGTGCGAACAGCTGATGTCGTGGATTGCGGACAATGCTTCAAGTAATTTGTCCACCAGTCAGTCTTCCACGCAGTCCACCCACGTTACCCAAGGGAGCACTCCTCTGGCTCCTCCACCTCAACCTCCTTCCCCCCAGTCTGCCCCCTCCCAGGAAAATTTGGAATGCGATCCGGCATACTCTCAGGAACTGTTTTCTGGACCACTTCTCAGGTTGCTGCTGACCTAGTTCCCGATGCCCAAGTTTTCCAACTGTCGCAGTCTGTGGGTGATGATGATGATGATGATGACAATGTTGAGTTAGTGGAAGAAGTTTGTAAAGAGGTGTCGGACGATGAGGAGACACGGTTGTCAGACAGTGGTGAAGTTGTTGTCAGGGCAGGAAGTCCGAGGGGGGAGCAGACTGAGGAATCGGAGGATGACGAGGTGACTGACCTAAGCTGGGTTGATAAGCCGAGTGAAGACAGTGCTTCTGAAGCGGAGGCGAGTGCTGCACCAGAACAGGTTGGAAGAGGCAGTGGTGTGGCCAGAGGGAGAAGCAGGGTCAGAGCTGGAGCATCAGCAGCAACTGTTTCACGTAGTGAAGCTCCCATGGCGAGGCCTAGATGTTCGCAAGTCTGGAGGTTCTTTAAAGAAAGTGAGGATGACCGATGGACTGTGGTGTGCAACCTGTGCCACACCAGGATCAGCAGGGGTGCCTCCACTACTAGCCTAACCACCACCAGCATGCGCAGGCATATGAGTGCTAAACACCCCACTCAATGGAACCAAGGCCGTTCACCACCTCCTGCGGGTCACACCACTGCTCCTTGCCCTGTGTCACTCGCTGCCTCTGCTAGTCAACCCCCTGCCCAGGACCCCGGCACGAGCGCCTCCCGCCGGAAAACCACACCTTCGCCTCCACGATCCTCCACAGTGTCCACCAATGTGTCCCAGCGCAGCGTTCAGCTGTCTTTACAGCAGACGCTGGAGCGCAAGAGGAAATACAGTTCCACCCACCCACATGCCCAAGCCCTCAACGTCCACATCTCCAAATTGCTAAGCCTGGAGATGCTGCCCTATAGGCTGGTAGAGACCGAGGCCTTTTGCAATCTCATGGCGGTGGCTGCCCCTCGGTATTCGGTCCCCAGCCGCCACTATTTTTCCCGATGTGCCGTCCCAGCCCTACACCAGCACGTGTCAGAGAACATCCTCCGTGCCCTGACCAACGCTGTTTCTGAGAAGGTCCACCTAACCACGGACACGTGGACAAGTGCTGCCGGGCAGGGACACTACATCTCACTGACGGCACATTGGGTTAACTTGGTGGAGGCTGGGACCGAGACTGACCCTGGGGCCGCTCATGTACTTCCCACACCGAGGATTGTGGGGCCTACCTCGGTCACGGTCTCTCAGACTAGGGTGACCAGACGTCCTCTTTTCCCCGGACATGTCCTACTTTTGGACATTAAAAAAATGTCCGGGGGGAATTGGAAAATCGTCCGGGATTTTGTTGGAATGCCTCAAACTGTTTGAGTCAAACATAATTTATGTTTGACTCAAACAGTTTGAGGCAGTCCAACAAAGTCATTTTAACTTTTAAAATGGCCTTTAGGGTTAAAAATAATAAAAACAAACTCACCTTTAACACTTGTTCGCGGCGCAGCCGGTCCGGTGTCTTCTTTCTTCTTTCCCGGCCTTGCAGGACCTGCAAAAGGACCTTTGGTGACGTCACTAAAGGTCCCTTTGCAGGTCCTGCAAGGTGAAAGAAGAAAGAAGACACCGGACCGGCTGCGCCACGAACAAGTTGAAAAGGTGAATTTTTTTACATTATTTTTAA
>ONZH01029850.1:0-66234 GCA_900303285.1 Rhinella marina | reverse complement strand
TGCAGAACATGATGGAGATTTTCCCACCCACCATCGCTGGCGCAGAGAGGAGAGGGTCTCCCAGAGTCCCACAACATCTATCAGGCCCACAGCCACCAGGGGAACACTCTCCAAGGTGTGGGACACGTTCATGGCACCCCCTCGTGCAACTTCCATCACTGCGGGGCCCGCTATCAGCAGGAGGGACAAGTATCGGCGGATGTTGCGGGAGTACCTGGCAGACCGTAACCCTGTCCTCCCCGATCCCTCGGCGTCCTACACTTACTGGGTCTCCAAGTTGGACACGTGGCTGGAACTGTCCCTGTACGCCTTGGAGGTGCTTGCCTGCCCTGCGCCAGCGTGCTATCAGAAAGGGTGTTCAGCGCAGCCGGGGGCATTATAACCGATAAGCGCAGCCGCCTGTCAACCGACAGTGCCGACAGGCTGACGCTAATCAAAATGAACAGCAAGTGGATTGACCCGGACTTTGCTTCTCCAACCGTGGAAAGCAGCCAAAAGTGAAGTGCCATCTGTATGAAGTGCCATTTCCTCCTCCACCTCCTCCTCCTCCTCCTCCTTAACCGCCGTAGAATTGCTCCGTAAATAAGAAAAATTTATATATTTATGGCTCACCTCTTGGGCCTCCCACATAATTTTTAAGAGGTCTCACCTCTTGGGCCTCCACATAATTTTTAAGAGGTCTCACCTCTTGGGCCTCCACATAATTTTTAAGAGGTCTCACCTCTTGGGCCCTCCACATAATTTTAAGAGGTCTCACCTCTTGGGCCTGCACAAAATGTTTAAGAGGTCTCACCTCTTGGGCCTCCACATAATGTTTAAGAGGTCTCACCTCTTGGGCCTCCACATAATTTTTAAGAGGTCTCACCTCTTGGGCCTCCACATAATTTTAAGAGGTCTCACCTCTTGGGCCTCCACATAATTTTTAAGAGGTCTCACCTCTTGGCCTGCACAAAATGTTTAAGAGGTCTCACCTCTTGGGCCTCCACATAATGTTTAACAGGTCTCACCTCTTGGGCCTCCACATAATTTTTTAAGAGGTCTCACCTCTTGGGCCTCCACATTAATTTTTAAGAGGTCTCACCTCTTGGGCCTGCCACAAAATGTTTAAGAGTCTCACCTCTTGGGCCTCCACAAAATCTTTAAGAGGTCTCACCTCTTGGGCCTCACAAAATCTTTAAGAGGTGTCACCTTTGGGCCTGCACAAAATCTTTAAGAGGTCTCACCTCTTGGCCTCCACAAAATCTTTAAGAGGTCTCACCTCTTTGGGCCTCCACAAAATCTTTAAGAGGTCCTCACCTCTTGGGCCTGCACAAAATCTTTAAGAGGTCTCACCTCTTGGGCCTCCACAAAATCTTTAAGAGGTCTCACCTCTTGGGCCTCCACAAAATCTTTTAAGAGGTCTCACCTCTTGGGCCTCCACAATCTTTAAGAGTCTCACCTATTGGGCCTGCACAAATCTTTAAGAGGTCTCACCTCTTGGGCCTCCACAAAATCTTTAAGAGGTCTCACTCTTGGGCCTCCACAAAATCTTAAGAGGTCTCACCTCTTGGCCTCCACAAATCTTTAAGAGGTCTCACCTCTTGGGCCTCCACAAAATCTTTAAGAGGTCTCACCTCTTGGGCCTCACAAAATCTTTAAGAGGTCTCACCTCTTGGCCTCCACAAAATCTTTAAGAGGTCTCACCTCTTGGGGCCTCCACAAAATCTTTAAGAGGTTCACCTCTTGGGCCTCCACAAAATCTTTAAGAGTCTCACCTCTTTGGGCCTCCACAAAATCTTTAAGAGGTCTCACCTCTTGGGCCTCCACAAAAATCTTTAAGAGGTCTCACCTCTTGGGCCTGCACAAAATCTTTAAGAGGTCTACCTCTTGGCCTCCACAAAATCTTTAAGAGGTCTCACCTCTTGGGCCTCCACAAAATCTTTAAGAGGTGTCACTCTTGGGCCTGCACAAAATCTTTAAGAGGTCTCACCTCTTGGGCCTCCACAAAATCTTTAAGAGGTCTCACCTCTTGGGCCTCCACAAAATCTTTAAGAGGTCTCACCTCTTGGGCCTCCACATAATCTTTAAAGAGTCTCACCTCTTGGGCCTCCACAAAATCTTTAAGAGGTCTCACCTCTTGGGCCTCCACAAAATCTTTAAGAGGTCTCACCTCTTGGGCCTCCACAAAATCTTTAAGAGGTCTCACCTCTTGGGCCTCCACAAAATCTTTAAGAGGTCTCACCTCTTGGGCCTGCCACAAAATCTTTAAGAGGTCTCACCTCTTGGGCCTCCACAAAATTTTTAAGAGGTCTCACCTCTTGGGCCTCCACAAAATCTTTAAGAGGTCTCACCTCTTGGGCCTCCACAAAATCTTTAAGAGGTCTCACCTCTTGGGGCCTCCACAAAATTTTTAAGAGGTCTCACCTCTTGGGCCTCCACAAAAATCTTTAAGAGGTCTCACCTCTTGGGCCTCCACAAAAATCTTTAAGAGGTCTCACCTCTTGGGCCTGCACAAAATCTTTAAGAGGTCTCACCTCTGGGCCTCACAAAATCTTTAAGAGGTCTCACCTCTTGGGCCTGCACAAAATCTTTAAGAGGTCTCACCTCTTGGCCTCCACAAAATCTTAAGAGGTCTCACCTGCTTGGGCCTGCACAAAATCTTTAGAGGTCTCACCTCTTGGGCCTCCACAAAATCTTTAAGAGTCTCACTCTGGGCCTCCCCAAATCTTTAAGAGGTCCCCCTCTTGGGCCTGCACAAAATCTTTAAGAGGTCTCACCTCTTTGGGCTCCACAAAATCTTTAGAGGTCTCACCTCTTGGGCCTCCACAAAATCTTTAAGAGGTCTCACCTCTTGGGCCTGCACAAAATCTTTAAGAGTCTCACCTCTTGGGCCTCCACAAAATCTTTAGAGGTCTCACCTCTTGGGCCTCCACAAAATCTTTAAGAGGGTTCACCTCTTGGGCCTGCACAAAATCTTTAAGAGGTCTCACCTCTTGGGCCTCCACAAAATCTTTAAGAGGTCTCACCTCTTGGGCCTCCACAAAATCTTTAAGAGGTCTCACCTCTTGGGCCTGCACAAAATCTTTAAAGGTCTCACCTCTTGGGCCTCCACAAAATCTTAAGAGTCTCACCTCTTGGGCCTCCACAAAATCTTTAAGAGGTCTCACCTCTTGGGGCCTCCACAAAATCTTTAAGAGGTCTCACCTCTTGGGCCTGCACAAAATCTTTAAGAGGTCTCACCTCTTGGGCCTCCACAAAATCTTTAAGAGGTCTCACCTCTTGGGCCTCCACAAAATCTTTAAGAGGTCTCACCTCTTGGGCCTCCACAAAATCTTTAAGAGGTCTCACCTCTTGGGCCTCCACAAAATCTTTAAGAGGTCTCACCTCTTGGGCCTGCACAAAATCTTTAAGAGGTCTCACCTCTTGGGCCTCCACAAAATCTTTTAAGAGGGTCTCACCTCTTGGCCTGCACAAAATCTTTAAGAGGTGTCACCTCTTGGGCCTGCACAAAATCTTTAAGAGGTCTCACCTCTTGGGCCTCCACAAAATCTTTAAGAGGTCTCACCTCTTGGGCCTCCACAAAATCTTTAAGAGGTCTCACCTCTTGGGCCTGCACAAAATCTTTAAGAGGTCTCACCTCTTGGGCCTCCACAAAATCTTTAAGAGGTCTCACCTCTTGGGCCTCCACAAAATCTTTAAGAGGTCTCACCTCTTGGGCCTCCACAAAATCTTTAAGAGGTGTCACCTCTTGGGCCTGCCACAAAATCTTTAAGAGGTCTCACCTCTTGGGCCTCCACAAAATCTTTAAGAGGTCTCACCTCTTGGGCCTCCACAAAATCTTTAAGAGGTCTCACCTGCAATCTTGGGCCCTGGCCACAAAATCTTTAAGAGGTCTCACCTCTTGGGCCTGCACAAAATCTTTAAGAGGTCTCACCTCTTGGGCCTCCACAAAATCTTTAAGAGGTCTCACCTCTTGGGCCTCCACAAAATCTTTAAGAGGTCTCACCTCTTGGGCCTCCACAAAATCTTTAAGAGGTCTCACCTCTTTAGCCTCCACACAATTTTTAAGACGTCTCACCTCTTGGGCCTCCACAAAATTTTCCATGAGCCTCTGGCCAGCCCACGGCCTCTAACTGCCTTTTGCGGTCCTACGCATCCCTCCACATCCCCACTGCTTTACCTGCTAGACATGACACTGGGCCAGGTCGGGTCACTGATATCTCTAGCGCCAACAATTTGGGCATTTTAAGGCTTCTGCATGTGTTTGAGTTGTTTTTACATTTTAAAGAAGACATGTCTGACCACATTTCACACACACACAATGACAATTAGGGGTGGGGTCTATTTGCTTTCCCCCTTGCCTATGCCATCTGTGGTTGTCATAGGCAACGTGATTTTAAGGGGTGCAGAATTTCATCTTCTTTTTTGTCTAGTTTGGCTTGGGGTCCATGGCAATGTAGAGGAAAGAAGGTTTCCTTGTATGGTCTCACTTTACAGAGAGGTTAGATTGTCCTTGGAGTGTATTGTTGAGAGGCTGTGATAGTGGCGTCATAGTGTGACTTGGGCGCGTTATATGCACCCAGACATGCTTCCCCTGCTGTCCCAGTTGCATTCCAGCAGTGTTGGCATCCTTTTCTGAGGTTTCAGGGTGGACTTGGTGACCTCCAAGTGGTCGAATTGAGATTTCCAAGTGGCGAGCATTTTTTTCCCATAGACTTTAATGGGATTCGATATTCGGTCGAATAGTCGAATTTCGCGGTCTATTCGAATCGAATTTCGAACTTTCGAATATTTCACTACTCGCTCATCTCTAATTTTAATCATCCCACTGGTAGATCGGTTAGGGATTTTTCCACTGTAGTCAGTGGTGGATTGACCACAGGCCCGGAACCCCTCTATCCCACACAGCTATAAACCTTTGTTGTGTCAGTAGTTGTCACACCACCAAAACTGTACCTTATGCAATCACTTCATGTGTATTAAAACAATCAGGTTTTTTGTGTTTTTTTCTGCAGTTAGTACAAAATGAAGCAATGTTTTGTAAAAACTATGTCGTTTTCTCCCCACAATTTTGTATTATTTACTGCAAGTAAAAGCAATGAGCACCCCTTTATTGAATTCAGATGCCCTAAAAGACACATGGAAAGGGCTGTACAGGTGGAACAACCTCTTTAACAGTCCTTTTACATAGAATGATCATCGGGGCAACGATCAGGGATGATTGTTTATAGAAAAACTGGTTCTCAATTATTTGTGTGTGTAAAGGCAACAGTGATCACTTGATAAATGAACATTTTGATTGTTGTGTGATCGTGTCTTTCAGCTGTTACCAAAAATCATTGTTTCTGGGCAGCAGATTGTCCTGTATAGAAAGGGATCCGATTGCCCGTAAACAATGATTCTTTATGGGGATAAATTATCACCATAGTGATTACTTGTTCCCATACAGAAGAGATAATTGTATAGTAACCCAGACCTGATGCTACTACAAATTGTATATTGTTACGTATCATGTATTTTAACCACCCTGTTCCTCCCCCTTGGTATGAGTGGGCTGGTCCTGCTTCCTGGCAAGAGATTGGGAGTTCCTGTGTGGACACAGAGTGGACAGCAAGCAACCTGCAGTGCTCCTGTTAAAGATTTCTACAGAGAGAACTACTTCAAATTGTCCTCAAGTAAAGCTGCCAGGCAGCAGAATGAACTGCTGCATCTACAGACACTGCAGTAATGTGAGGGACTACAGCCAAGCCACCCATCACCAAACAACCTGTAGGTCAGTATCACCAAATTGTGGAATTTCAGCCATCCAACCTGCCTCCAGATTCATTGCTAGTGCCAGAGGAGTATTGTACTTAAAGCCTGCTGCTACTGTATGTATTTCAAGTACATAGTAAAAAAATACTTTTTTAAGTTTAACTCTGGTCTCCTTCTTTAGTACAATAATTTCACTGTACCGATCCCCAGGGGGCAACGGCCTGAGGGAGTATACCATGACACTTCATCAGGGCAACTACCACTCCTATCCTGTACACTGGCTCCTCAGGGAGTCAGTGCAATTGTTGTATATATACATCTTCATCTTTGCTGATGATCAGGCAATTATTCAGAACATTTTGTTTGTTCCTGATAATAGCCTGAAACGGTCCATTCAAAAGGATCATAAGACTCCACTACAATACTCCAGGCTTTTTTTTTAATCCATAATTTCTTTTAACCTGTGGAAGAAAGACAGTTTAGTTAACACTTACCCATCCGACACTTCGTCAATGCCTCTATTTCCACTGCACTCACATAGGTTGCAGGCTCGGGTCCGGACTGGATGTGTTCACTTTTCTTCTTGAACAGGAAGAGAAGGAAAGACATTCAATCAGGACCTAAATGGAAGAGCCCACAGCCTGTATGAGTGCAGTGTACATGGCATTAATGGAGTAATGGATGGGTAAGTGTTAACTAAACTGTCTTCCTTCCAAAGGTCACAAGAAATCATAGACTTTTTAAAAAGTCCAAAGAACCCCTTTAATAGAGGTTTCTAATTAAAGAAGCTGTCTTATGTACATGGCCAGCCAGGCAGGAAATGTATTAGCACTTGTCAGCCATCTGTAACATCTACATCTATGTACAGACATTGCCTATATTAGACTAACCTGTTAATGAAGATAGTTAAAAATACAAATATCCAGTTAAAAACAACAACAACTACATGGCTTCACATGCACTGTAATAAAAATATGTTGAAGGAATCATTCAAGGATTACTAAGGAAAGCGAATGTGACTATTGTAAGGCTCACTTCTATTATATTTATGATTATTCTCTGCATTTTTTTCAAGCCTCATTCTTCCAGTTCTGGTGTAAATGTTTTTTTTTTTTTTTTTTTTTTTTTTAATTTGCATTTGTGTGTAAGGGAACCTAATGTTCTAAAAAAAAAAAAAGCAAACCTTGCTTGTGCTTGTTAATGCTGAATAGAATTTCTTGCCTGTTTAGCATGTGAAAGGCTAAAGATTCAGCTGTATTGAAAATAGAATAATAGAATACTACTATTGCTATTTTTAATGCCATATTCACCAATCTTACATGAGGATGAAACTTTGAAACCAACCAAATATACAGCCCATATTTCAAACAATTTCAACATTATCACTGTGCCGTAAACATATATTTTTAAACTATTTTAACAAGATCAAAGAAATATGCAGTGTCAAGTAGCCACTACAGTATTTCACATTCACAGGGGGGTTTCTACCATTACAAGTGATGGCATAATACTAGGATCCAACTGCCTGCACAGTGAAGTAACCTGAAGAAAAAAAGTCAATGAGATTGGTGGTTGGACTCTGATCCTGAAGTGCTCAAAGATTACTTTTGCATACACTCAACAATGTCTGCAACCAGGAATTATAAGGGTATGGCCACATCTCCAGGTTTCTTGATGCAGTTTTGGGAGCCAAAACCAGAAGTTAAAGGGGTTCTCCGGGAATTAACAAAATGAAAATACGCAAATATTACTTTATTATAAAGATATTCCTAAATACCTTTCATTAGTTATAATTGCTCATTTGTCTAGGGAGCAAAGAATAGGAGAAACAAAATGGCCACTGTCCTATTAGTACACACACAACCTGTCCTAATCAATCAGGAGGACAAGTTACTTTACAACACTGAGGTAAAAAGCTGCCTCATCCTCCTCTCTACTCTGACTGTCAGAGATTATGATCCTGAATGCAGTTTAATATATTTAGCTGAATCTTTGGGGAAATGGAGTTCCTGATGAGACATGAAGTACAGAGAGGACGGACAGGACAGACAGTGGTAATGGAGACTGCATACAAGTGCTGCTGCTCATTATCCACATCTGCTCATGAACTCAATTCCAACAGAAATTTGGCTAAAAACAGTGGCGTAACTAGAGTATAATGGGCCCCAGTGCAAACTTTGGATCAGGCCCCCCCAATTTATACAAAGAGGCGGCAAATATTTTTGTACACTAAGCCCAATGCATGGCTACACTCACCCAGTCCTAACTAATAAAATCTGGTCCTACGTCATCCAGGGTGTCGCTGGCGTCGGCGTGATGTCCACTGGATCCAGAACAAGGTCCCTGTGGTGATAGAGAGAAAAAGAATAATCACATAAGGAAGGGATGGTGACTGCCCCTGTGAAATCACAGCAGGGAGAGCTGTGCTGGCCTGTAAGACTGAGCCATGCCAATGTATAGCAGGGTAATCTACATTTCCCCTAAGTGCTAATACCCACATTGTGCCCCTCATAGTAGTTATGCCCAATATGTGCCCCCTCACAGTAGTTATGCCAGATATGTGCCCCTCACAGTAGTTATGCCAGATTATGTGCCCCCTCACAGTGGTTATGTCCACATATGTTCCCCCTCACAGTGGTTATGTCCACATATGTGCACCCTCACAGTGGTTATGGCCAGGTATGTGCCCCCTCACAGTGGTTATGCCCACATATGTGCCCCCTCACAGTGGTTATGCCCACATATGTGCCCCCTCGCAATGGTTATGGCCAGATATGTGCCACCACTCAGTAGTTATGGCCAGATATGTGCCCCCTCTCAGTAGTTATGGCCAGGTATGTGCCCCGCACAGTGGTTATGGCCAGGTATGTGCCCACTCACAGTAGTTATACCCAGATTTGTGCCCTCTCACAGTAGTTATGCTCACATATGTGCCCCCTCACAGTGGCTATGGCCAGATGTGCCCCCTCTCAGTAGTTATGCCAGATAGGTGCCCCCTCATAGTAGTTATGCCCACATATGTGCCCCCCTCACTCAAAGTAATTATACCAGATTAGGTGCCCCCTCAATAAGGTGCCCGCCCACTTTTGTGCCTCCTCACTCTAATTGTTACCCCCCTTTTGCCTCCAATCTGCAGCTTTAAAAAAAAACAAAAAAAAACACATACTTACCTTCTTCCCTGAGGACGCGCTACCACACTCACATTGCGTGATGTGTGGCCTGCAGGGGGAGTTCTGACGAACAGTGAAGCAGGGAGCTCCCTTCTTCACTATGGAGACCATCAGCCGGAAAGTGACAAGAACTGCCGGGCAAGTGTAAGTGCCGCCTCCCCCTCTTGCCCCTGCGGTCCCCCTGCGGCGCATATTACACATAATGGAAGAGCGCTGTGACAGGGCCCGGCACACTGTACTTCATGTTGGGCCCTGTCAGAGTGCTGCCATTACAACTGAGTGCAGCGGGCCCCCTCCCCCGCCAGGCCCGGTCGCGGTCTCACCCTCTGTGACCATGATCATTATGCCCCTGGCTAAAGACCTTATCATCTGTATTCAGGATCATAACCCCTGACAAACGGAAAGGAGAGGAGGATGAGGTAGCTCTTTGGGTCAGTGTTGTGAAGTAACTTGTCCTGCTGTGTGATTAGGATATGTTTTGTGTGTACTAATAGGACGGTGGCCATTTTATTTCTCCTGATGATTGCTCCCCGACATAACGAGCCATTATAAATAATGAAAGTTATTTTGGAATATATTTATAATGAAGTAATCTTTAAGTATTTTCATTTTCTTAATTCCCGGATAACCCCTTTAATTAAAAAATGAGGAGATGTCATATTTGTCCTTTATACTTTTTCTCCTTTTGTGAGCCACTACTGATTTTTATTGTGGCCATACCCTAATCCTACCTCTTCAAAGATATCAAGGGAGTATAAAATTTTAAAGATAGTAAATGTACCACCACACATGGTATAAATGCAATGGATTTTTTACACTACCAGCGAAATGGATGAGATTTCATACATCTCATCCACGTGCTGTGGCAATGACCTGCATCATAAAGTGACTTGTGCTGCAGGTTTTTATTCTACAGCATGTAATTGCCATTTTGGGTGGTTTCTATGGTGGTATTCAGCAGACTCACAATGAGTGGCCATACCCTAAGGGTAAAACTACTAGAGAAGCAGATGTATGGAAAATAGGAACTTTTTCAGGGATGGCAAGCAATGGATAAGTGGTGCTCTGCATCAAGTACTTCACAGTACAATCTTCAAAAGTTGAAACAATGCAGCACTCACCATAAAATCCTTTCTTTATTCATAAATCCATAAAATACATAGACTTTGAAGTGCAAGATGCCAAACAGAGGCGACGTTTCATGCACTGCACTTCCACAAACCTGAGACCTGTGGAAGCACAGTGAGAGCGACATGTCCATCGCCTCTGTTTGGCATCCTGCACTTCAAAGTCTATGTATTTTATGCATTTAGGAATAAAGAAAGGATTTTATGATGAGTGATGCATTGTTTCATCTTTTAAAGACTGTACATTTTATGTATATATGTACATCAAATAAAGACAAGAAAGCTTAAGTTCCAGACTGGAGTGTTCCTTTAGGCAGCACCTATTTTCTTCTTTGATACTGTCAATTCTGCGACCTAGAACATTGGAGGCCGGTTAGGATGGTAAACAGCAGCCAGAGAAATTTTTACACATCATTCTACAAGGTGTTATTCCCTGTGCAAATCTATTAGAGCGTAGTAGGAATTGCCCATACCAATTGTCTTTTTACCATACGGTCCCTAAGATACTACTATCAGAATGCAGAGTTTTAAGAGGCTTAGGGTACAACGAAAAAACACAGAGGACAGCATGAAGATCATGATGGTCATAACTTGAACTCACTTGCTGAAGATGGCGATCATGGTTGGGTGGAGGCTCATTACAAGTTAACTATGGCGAGTAGGACCAATGATAACTTGTCACTTCTCTGGGAGTAATTATATTTTTGGGATACTGTAGTAATGTATGTAACTGTACCAGGATCCTACTTTATCATAAATAGAACTTGATGTGGAGCATGGTGTTTTCAGTATTAAAGAAGGAAAAGAATATGAAATTTAAAGTGTCAATGTTCTTAAATGTGGAAAAAAATATGTTTTGCTTTTCTTTATAGTGTATGTATGAAGTAGCACTGCGATATTGATACATGAAATAGTACAGTATTATGTTATAAAGATATACTGCATACAGTTTGACAGTTCATATATTTTTTAAACTGTTATGAGTTGCATATGTGGTAAAAGTGTTTGTTTTTCGAGGCCATCCATTACAGTAGTGGAGTCTGTTTATTCTATCCCATGCCAACATTGATATTGTTTATTCATTGTATATGGCCTCACTTTGTCTTCCTAAGTGATTTTGCCATCTGGTTGCATATGAGAGACTGTAAATCAACAGTGGTCTCATATACAAATGATTCAGATAAAAGTTGATGCCTAAGAGCTCAGGCACATGACAATGCTGTTTGCAATAATACAAAGTAATACAGCAGTGCATAGACCACATAGTGCATAGACCTGCATATGGTCCACAGAACAGACCCACTTCATGTGCCATCATAATTTCCCTACCTTTATAAACTGTATAGCAAAAAAATGCTAGTGAAAAGAAGCAACTCCACAGGGTAGAGGGTGACAGAGAAGACATTTTGTTCTCTTGATCACTGATAACAGTGTGAAGAACCTGCCATATATGTCACCATAATGGATGTCAACTTCTAGGATTCCGCTATGTGATACTAGGAGACTAGTATATAGGGCTTAGCTGCAGTCATACTTGAATATGTTTTGAGTGTCAGTTTTTAAGTTATGTTAATGTAATTTTTATTGTACGGTTCTTTACATTTTAGTTATTTATGTTCCATCTTTCTCATAGTTTTCACTGTGTTTCAGACAAGTTAATGGATACTTTGTCCTCCAATAGGCAGATTCCTACCCATAATGGAGCTATATCAAGTGAAATGTTTTTCAAATCATTTAGTGAAGAGGTGAAACAGGTACTGTAGTTATCAGTGTTCAGAAACCTATTCACAACCAACACTACACTGAATATATGCATTCTATTTATCTTGAAAACTCATTTCTCACATTCCTCTCCAGCCTATAATTCTCTTTGTCCTCATTTATCGCACGTTGCCCTAATGCATCAATCTGTTTTTACCTGGCGTTTCTTCACATTTCAGTTATTGTGCTTCAACCCTCTCTGCCCTTCTTCCCGTCTCGGATCTTTCTAAGTACTGAACTCACTCTTTATGTCTCTTTTTTTTTGTAGTATAACCAGGGACGCTTCTAGCTTTTTTGCTGCCTGAGGCGAAAAATGAAATGGCTCCCCCTTCCCTTGCCCCCATCAGACCTCAGATCAGTGTCTTGTGCCCCCATCAGACCTCAGATCAGCATCTTGTGCCCCCATCAGACCTCAGATCAGTGTCTTGTGCCCCCATCAGACCTCAGATCAGTGTCTTGTGCCCCCATCAGACCTCAGATCAGCGTCTTGTGCCCCCATCAGACCTCAGATCAACACATTGTGCCCCCATCAGACCTCGGATCAGCGTCTTGTGCCCCCATCAGACCTCAGATCAGCGTCTTGTGCCCCCATCAGACCTCAGATCAGCGTCTTGTGCCCCCATCAGACCTCAAATCAACACATTGTGCCCCCATCAGACCTCAGATCAGCATCTTGTGCCCCCATCAGACCTCAGATCAGTGTCTTGTGCCCCCATCAGACCTCAGATCAGCATCTTGTGCCCCATCAGACCTCAGATCAGCGTCTTGTGTCCCCATCAGACCTCAGATAAGCGTCTTGTGCCCCATCAGACCTCAGATCAGCGTCTTGGGCCCCCATCAGACCTCAGATCACCAGAATGTGCCCCCATCAGACCTCAGATCAACACATTGTGCCCCCATCAGACCTCAGATCAGCGTCTTGTGCCCCATCAGACCTCAGATCAGCATCTTGGGCCCCCATCAGACCTCAGATCACCAGAATGTGCCCCCATCAGACCTCAGATCAGCATCTTGTGCCCCCATCAGACCTCAGATCAGCGTCTTGTGCCCCCATCAGACCTCAGATAAGCGTCTTGTGCCCCATCAGACCTCAGATCAGCGTCTTGGGCCCCCATCAGAACTCAGATCACCAGAATGTGCCCCCATCAGACCTCAGATCAGCGTCTTGGGCCCCCATCAGACCTCAGATCACCAGAATGTGCCCCCATCAGACCTCAAATCAACACATTGTGCCCCCATCAGACCTCAGATCAGCGTCTTGTGCCCCATCAGACCTCAGATCAGCGTCTTGTGCCCCCATCAGACCTCAGATCAGCGTCTTGTGCCCCCATCAGACCTTAGATCAGCATCTTGTGCCCCATCAGACCTCAGATTAACACATTGTGCCCCCATCAGACCTCGGATCAGTGTCTTGTGCCCCCATCAGACCTCAGATCAGCGTCTTGTGCCCCATCAGACCTCAGATCAGCATCTTGTGCCCCATCAGATCTCAGATCAGCGTCTTGTGCCCCCATCAGACCTCAGATCAGCGTCTTGTGCCCCCATCAGACCTCAGATCAGCGTCTTGTGCCCCCATCAGACCTCAGATAAGCGTCTTGTGCCCCCATCAGACCTCAGATCAGCGTCTTGTGCCCCCATCAGACCTCAGATCAGCGTCTTGTGCCCCCATCAGACCTCAGATAAGCGTCTTGTGCCCCATCAAACCTCAGATCAGCGTCTTGTGCCCCCATCAGACCTCAGATCAGCGTCTTGTGCCCCATCAGACCTCAGATCAGCGTCTTTTGCCCCATCAGACCTCAGATCAGCGTCTTGTGCCCCCATCAGACCTCAGATCAACACAATGTGCCCCCATCAGACCTCAGATCAGCGTCTTGTGCCCCCATCAGACCTCAGATCAGCATCTTGTGCCCCCATCAGACCTCAGATCAGCGTCTTGTGCCCCCATCAGACCTCAGATTAGCGTCTTGTGCCTTCCTTGTGCCCCCCATCAGACCTCCAATCAGCGTCTTGTGCCTTGTGCCCCCCTCAGACTTCAGATCAGCCCACCCAGCCACTTTAAAAAAACATACTTATCTGTTCTGTGCTGCCGCTGCCCTCAGGATCCGCGCTCCACTGTCTTCCCTTCCGGTGCGCACTATGACCTGACGCAGCGCATCCACCAGCAGTGTTTAACTGCTGTGTGGATGCTGCCCCTCAGAATTACATAAAACTGCCGCCTGAGGCGAGATCCTCATCTCGCCTCATGGCAGAAGCGGCACTGAGTATAACCAATACATATATCTTTATTTGGCATTTGCAGGATCTCTATAGGTATTTTGCAAACTGTACAAATGTTTCCAGCATGGCCTATTTATGGAACATACTCTCACCCTTACACAAGATCTTTATGATACAGTTAACCTTAGCAAAAAGTTGATAATTTATGTAACACCTTCAATAGCTGTCATACAAAAATGTGTTTGACTGACAGCGTGCTGCAGGGGAATGCATGAGTGTGGGTGGCAAGATGGGAGGTATAGTAGTATCTACGGTTCTGATGCTCCCTGGGCTCATGCAGTGATGTAGAAAGGTGCACCCCTTTCCTAATGACGTTTGAAGTGCCTTTGGTGGTGAAGGTTTCGGATGCAAAGCAAGATCCTGGTTGTTTTGACTATTAGGATGCATTTGTGCAGCAGAACAGTTATTCACTGAAGACTTCAAATGCAAACAGATCAGGGCAGTACTTATTTTGCATTGGACTGTCAGTTGGTACACAGAATGCACTTTCCATAGATGTTACAGGTTTCATGGCTGCACAGGTAGATAATAGGCCAAAGTGTCTCTTTAAAGTACTTTTCATACTCTGCACTTCTCTAGCTGTCTCTGACATAGGCATCCAAACATGGAGTGTACACTTTATGCAATGCTGTGCAACTAGTATAACAATTCCTCTGAATAGCAAGTACAAACTCTGCGCCTTTTTTGAACACGTTGCTGTACTTACAGTACACATCTGTCACGCTCGGGTGTTGGGGGAAAAGCCACACCGAGCGTATGAGGGATGGGAACAGACAAAACCAGGGAACTGGTCACCTTCTGCAGGGGACCCTAAGACTAGGCCCTAGCTGGCTACCAGTATGAACCAACCCGGGTGGTAGGAAAGCTCATACACAGGAACCTAATCTGAATAAACCCTAGAACACCCTGCAGTCTAATGACACAAGAGAGTAACCCGTTCCTCCAAGCGTAAGGAGGAACAGGAGACTCAAACAGGAATAACAAAAGGAAGGGAAAACACTTAACTTTAAGTAGAACTCAGCAACAGGATCTCAGCCGAGATCCACACCACTCTCAACCAGGTATGAAGCAGATATAAACCGCAAGGGATACTGGGAGAGGAAGAGGTAAGTAGGAGACAGCTAATTGCCCAGCGGCAACAGCTGAGGGAAAGGGGTGTGGTGAACAGCACCCAAACCACAGGGAATAGCCTGTCCAACCTGTCACTTAGAAAGCCGCGCAGAACGTCTGATTCCAGACGCAAGGCCACTCGTGACAACATCCACAAAACTCCTCAGTGGGATATGGAGATCCTTAAACAGGTGACTGCTTTAAGGCAATCTATCATCAATTTTATTCTGCTAGGTTTTAACTGCTCCAGCTCATGCCAAGGTCTTGAGTTCTTATATCTAGAAGCTTCTGGCTTTCACCACTCCCTCCCACTGAATCAGTTAAAGAATGTGATCCAGCATCTCTTTAAAGGGAGCCATCACTAGTTTATGCTGCCCTTAATTGGGTCACCATACAACTGGTGTCAGATTTAATTCAAATGTCTATTCAGGCACCAGAGGCAAACTCCTAAACACATATGCTGTAGAGCTAATAAGTCATTTTAGACAGTTTATCTCTACAGGACTTTCTTAATACTTTTCTCTTTTACATCTAGGCTGCTTTTATAGTTGTTCCAGCATCTCCCTGGATGGTACCTTGGTTCTATTTAGAAAAGACTGACTGTAGACTGAATAGAATATTCTTTTCTTCTCTATATATAAAGAGGGTGACACCAGCTCCATCTAGTAGTGGCTGTGAATATGGCCTATTAATACTGTATGCAAATGAAAAACACATGAGATACTTGTTTTACACGGAAATACTCTCTCTTGCACTTTGCAGTGTACTGCAGCCCTAGAGCAGGGCACTGCAGGTGTTTTCAGTGGGGTGAAAAGAGAAAGACATTGCCAGACACCACTTATTTTTTGGGAGAACAAAATAATTGGGTGATGAAATTCAATGTGCTTGATCCTTCTCTCCCCTGACTTCATAGGGCCAAGGCGGCATTTACAGTTCTGTGATTTGTGGAGCTCAACTCTCACAGCATGGCTTGCTGGTGCTGACATTCTGCGAAGTGCAGATGCGGAAAAATTGGACTTTGTCAATTCATTACTAGAGCTCATTTTAGCTGCACCTGTCAATAACTTTGACTGTTCCCAGTAGGAACCAGAAGAATTGTGAATATAGCTCTGACCTATATTAAGGGGTTTGATTGGTAGGGGTCTGAGCGCTGAGACTCTCGCCTATCGTTAGAACTAGGAGAGAGAAGGGCTGACATAGTGCGCTTTCACACCTTACTCAAGGAGATTGAATGGAGGATTTTCTATTGAGCTCATCTCCTGTAGTGAGGAAAGAGTACTACGTGGGAGCTTCTCTCTCCTCATTCTAGGGATTGTGGGGGTCTCAGTACTCAGAGCCCCACCAACCAAAACCTTTGATTTGTCGCTACGTCACAGCTAAAGTGCTTTAAAAGTGTAATGACACTTTAAGATAATCAATGCAATGGGAAAGCCTTACTAAGCCTGTCTAATATTTAGACAGTGTAAAGTTAGGTTACACCGTCTAAAGATGCACCAGATTTATCACAGTGGCTGATATATTTTGTGCATCTTTATTCCTATTTTACACCAACTATTAATTGACATACTTTGTACAAGAATTTGTAATGAATTGAATTGAATTGAAAAAATTTGAAATATTGGATCATGTCTCAAGTCTTCCACACTTCCATTTTAGTGCAAAGCCATGCCCATAGTACAAGACCAAAAATGTGTATAAAACATAATAAATATGGTGCATTTGTGCCAGGTTTAGGAGCATTCTGACACATTTTGCTTAGTAAATCTCTCCAATAGAGATGGGGATTATAGAGAGAGGAGCAATGCTTGTAAAGAACTTTAGCAAAAATATTAGGTAATTGTATAGTGCTGTGGTATATGTTGGCATTATATAAATATATGAGTATTTTATTCTTCTTCTTCTTCTTATTATTAGAGATGAGCGAATCATTCAAAATTTTATTCGCGGAACATTCGTCGAACTTTTCATAAGATTCGTATATTCGACGAATATATTCGTTGAATCTGCGTACAAAATATACGTTATTATGTGGTGTTTAGCGAACATTTGCGCACTAATAACAAACGTTCAGTTTTAAAAGTTATGCAACTTCTTTGAACACCTACGCATGAGCGTACAAATTGCGTACGAAAATGACAGGCTTTGCTGGAGAGGAATGGTGGAGCAGGAGGAAAGCTCTGAGTCTGACCACTGGCTACATATGGATACTGTATCAGCAGATGACAGCAAATCATCCGGCTGAGATTGACATGAGCGTGCCATCCACGCCACTATGTCATCCACTTTCTCCTCCACTACAATTCTGCGCCTTGGTGGGTTAGCCCGGTGGAACACCGGCCAAGTGTTGCGAATACTACAATTGAATCTCCGGCTACAGGTCCTTTGGCACTTCTACCCTGTGTCACCTTCTCCTTTTTTTTAGAGCTCGAGGTCTGGCTGGAACTGGACCTCTTTTGCTTATCCATTCCAGACATTTTTCACTTCACTCTGTGGCCCTGCAGCTGGTCTTTGTCTTTGTCCCTGTCTCTCTCCCTATCTCTCTCCCTGTCTCTCTCTCCCTGCCTGATTAATTACTAGCCCTGCGCTTGCCCTGCAGTATCCCTGATGTGTAATGTGTAAGCCTGAGCCAACCAGAGCAAGCCCTGCCCACTAGGTCAGGTGACCGCTTTGTTCCCGGGCTTTTGCGCACGAATAACAAACTAACAGTAAAAGTATAGAGTAACTTATACGTAGCATTAGCAATTTATCGGACAAGTATGTAGCAAATGCGTAGAAAGCCTTAGGAACATTTTCGAATCTTAACGGAGCGAATCACCTAATATTCGTATTCGCTTCGCAGCGGAAAATTTCCAAGATTCGATACGAATTGACGAATATATTCGCTCATCTCTAATTATTATTATTATTAATAATAATAAAGCATATAATGAGCAGAAACTGTAAAATTTACTTGGATTTGGACCAGAATTGAAATGGTCAGCAAATGAGAGTGACTATATTTTGGAGAATCGATGTTCATCATCCCAACATAGAACACGATAGCTTAACCCTTCACAGACTAAAGTGAAATAGGCATATGAAATATATGGTGTGCATCTCATGTACACTACAACATATAGTCCAGCGATCTCCAAATTCTGGGCCTCCCATCATGCCCTTATAGCCGAAGTAGTCAATAAGAGTAGTCTATAATTTGTTGGCAAGCTATTGTATGTCTAGATGACCAAGATCAATTAAATTTCATGAGTATCATAACAGAAAACAAAACAATATATGGCATTGGCTTAAAAAAAAAAAACCCTGAACATGTAAACTCAGCCTTAGGGCTTATACACACGAACATATTTTTCTTCCATTTCTGTTCCATTTTTTTTCCAGGGCTGTATGCGGAACCATTCATTTCAATGGGGCTTGAAAGAAATGGAAATGAATGTATTCCGTGTTCGTATATGCGCATGTCCATTCCACAAAAAAATTAATAAAAAGAATATATAACATGCCCTATTTTTGTCCATTTTGTGAACAAGAACACGCATTGTTACAATGGATCCATTAAAAAAATGGATGCAACACAGACATCACATGACATCCCTTTTTTTTTTTGCAGTAAAATACAAACGGTAGTGTGCATGAGCCCTTAGTGTCATCTAACGTTCTCACTTTTAACAGATTTTCCACTGACATTTTTTAAACTTTTTCCATTTATTTTCCTTCCCTGGCATTTTAATCAATGCTCTTTAAACGCAGCAGTTAAAGTGTCCAGAGCATTTTTATGATATGACAGTTCATTAATGACGAGCTAAAGCAGAGAGAGTGAGAGATTAAAGCACTCTCTGCCAGAGGTAGGCAATATAACAGCGAGGTCTAAAAAAAAAAAAAAAAAAAAAACATTTTGTAGAACATGTTTTTCCACTCTCCTTAAATTACTTTTTTATAACATTTTAACATTATTCTAAGGCTGTTGATTTTTAAATGGCACCTTACAGCCGGTCTGCATTGATTGGTATAGAATACACAATCAGTTGATTCATGGCCTTCAGACCGAAAACGTAGAGAACAGCCTTGTCTCACCAAACAATCAGTCCAACTAGTGTCTTTGTTTATGTGTAGTAATGAATAGACTGACCCATACCCAAAATCAATAGTTCTGTCCTACCAATAATTACTGCGCTGCGCATATTTATCAAAATCAAGCCCTAAAATCTGGCCATGTAGATACTTAGAAGTCTTGCCAGTTAAAAGTTTTAGGCTAAGAAATCAGAGTAGTAATAGGAGATGCAGAGGTTACAGCCACAACCAGGCCCGTGAGCCTCAGCAGTTCCATACAGTAGGTCATCTAGCACACGTGGAATACATTATTTCTAGTTTGTCTCTCACAAATTTGTGGGTGTACTCTGTGTTACATTATAATATATTCTCTTGCAGACATTCAGGTGTCTTTTACTTTTAGTGTAATTTAATCTCATTTTTCAGTTAGGGCATGTCCACATGGCTGACATACATTAGAGAAAAATCTAATGTGTATTTTCTGTGGAATCTGCAGCAGAAATCTAAGGCTGAGTCTTGAATTGCTGCAGAGAATTTACAGCTGTACATATCATACATCCAATTTGTTGGGGCAAATCTGTGTGTGGTCACCTACTATGGTTTCCACACAGAAACCACAGTAAGAATCAATGTGTCAATATATTTCCATGATGCAGAGTTCAGATTTGCACATGAACAAAATCTTCTCTAGATGAACTTCGGTATGGATTTCTATTAATATCAATGGAATGTTTATTTGAACCATTTTTGACTTGGATTTTGGGGCAGAAAATGTGGCAAAATCTGTAGCATAAAGAAAGTACCGTATACAGTATGTGAATATGCTCCTATATTCCCTTTAAAGCTAATGAGTCTAGGGAAAGGGGTTAGATTTGTCTAAATGAGTCTGAAGCCGGGAGCAGTATTGAGGCCTGTGACTAATCAGATTCAATATAGTATGTTAGGTGACATGGTTGAACAATCAACTGCCTAAAAAGAAAACAGAATGGGGTGTATGGTCTGGATGCTGATGAACTTGGCTGCATTCCAGCTCTCTTCCTGCTGAACAGACATCTTACACCTTCTATTTGGGTCCCTAACAATGGGGGGGGGGGAGTTGTGAAAAATGAAAGGTGGAATCTGATTGGTTACTATGGGCAACTAAACCAGTTCTACTTTACACTAGTTTGATAACTCTCTCCCAATCAGGGGCAGATTGGTCATAGACCTAACAGGGAAATTTTACCGGTGGTATTTTGTAATGGACAGTGGTATTTGGCTCTGTTGGGGTGGTATAATGTGCCACAATATGGTATTGCTAGCCCCGCCTACTTGTATTGGCCCTTCCTTCTATGAATTTGCACCCGACTACAAATCGTGGCCACTTTTAGTATTTTTTCGAGGGCCTTTTTAAATTCCCAGTCCGTCCCTGCCCCCAATATTCCTATACGGAGAACAGACACAATAGTCATATAAAGAAACCTATTTGAAAAACACAGGGTTATATAGTGGCTCACCAATTTACAATAAATGGAATGGAGGCGGTGAAGGTTTCTGATAATAAATTAATATGTAACACATATCGGAAAACAGTTTCGAAAGATAGTCACAAACGATTCATAAGTTGCCACCTACCGAGATGGCTTCTAAATATTCCAATAAGTCAGTTTAGAAGAATCAAAAGGAATTGTACTATAAATGAGGAATTCGAAGAAGAGGCAAAACTGATGAATACACAATTCATGGAAAAAGATTATCCAAAAAACATATTAGAAAAATCACTTGACAAAGTCAGACAAATGAAAAGAGATGACTTCTTTAAATTCAAAACTAAACAACTAGAAGAAGATGACAACATGAGACTGATACTACCCTTCTGTGCCCAACATAAGATGGTAGAAAAGATTATAAAAAAAACACTGGGCCCTCCTCACCAAGGACAAGGTAATGGGCCCATTACTACCTGAGAACCCACTTATCACATACACCAAAGCTCCAAATTTGAGCATCAAAGTTGCACCTACGGTAAAAAATACAAGATCTAATATCAAACAAACATGGCTCAACATGAAAGGTTTTCATCGATGTGGAACCTGTAATAATTGCAAAGTCACTAAATTCTCTAGAAAGACTATGGAGGTCATATCAAAAAGAAACATCGACACATTATTGAAGATTGCCTAACTTGCAATTCTACCTATGTAATTTACATTCTTCAATGTTCATGTAAAAAATAGTACATTGGCAGAACTAAGAGACCCTTGAAAAAACGAATAGCAGAACATATTAATAACATTCGAAAGGGCTACGAGTTACACACCGTGTCGAAACACTTCAAGGAATTCCATAACCAAAACCCAAATTGCCTCACCTTTGCAGCCCTGGAAAAAGTCCCCAAATCATGGAGAGGAGGAAATCACATTTGCAATATGTCTAGACTAGAATCCAGGAGAATCTTTGAATTTGACACCATGATTCCGGGCGGTTTAAATGCAGAATTAGAGATCTTTGGATTTTTGTAGATTATGGGATGGGTGCTCTTAGGGGACGGGACATCGAGGTCAGGCTGTTTTCCCAGCACCTCGATCTCCCCTCCTCAGGAGGCCCCCATCCCCTCTCTTCAGTCAAACCTACACAAAATGAAAATGAAAAAGAAGTGAAAAACACACACAATATAAAAATACACATAACATATATAAAAACCTGATACTCACCTGAAATCCAACAAATTTCCTAGAAGAAACCATAGGAAACAATAGAGAAAAACAAATAGGAACTAATAGATATGTAATCTACAATCAAAATGATCCTGACCCACAAATCACTAATCCATTCATTCATGAATTATCAAAATTCATTATTACTCACTATTCATCTATCTCAATATTAACTTTATCATGAATTTATGTATTCATCCACTAAGGATGATATCACAATTTTATAATTTCATCTTTGTTTACAATCATGTTATTGTTTTTAACCATATTATTGTTTTTTAATCATATTTCTATTTCTCATGAGACTCTTCACCTGTGTAATTTATAATATATTCTTTTGTATGTAAGATACTATTAGATTTCTACTATATTTGGACTATTACTCCAATCCAGCTTCCTTATATTGCCAGTTACCACCTCTTTTAGAAGCTAATTATCACGGTCTCCAATTGACTAATTGAAAACGATTCCTCCAAATTAAGAGAAACATGAGTATAAATAGATGCCAGAATACAAGAGGGTCTATAGACCACTGATGAAGGGACAGAGATCCAGTCCCGAAACGCGTTTGGTTACTTTCTAGGTCATACCCTATTATAGACCATAAATGACAGCAGGCACCATAAAGATAAATCTCAAGACATAATTCTAGGGGAATATCTGCAGACATATCCCTATATTAAAGCGCTCATCGGGGACAAAGAGAATTAATCACCCTAAGTACTTCCCAACACTTGAACGCAGAATGCTCGGAGAGCGGGAAACAAACTTTTTAAAAGGCGGGAACACACGTGGGACGCCACGTGGAATGCCGCACCTCACAAGCTGCACAGCATGAGCGAGCGAGAGGAAACGTACACCAATTACACAAGCTGCATTGCATGAACGAACGGGAGGAAGCGTATGCTGATTATACAAGCTGCACAGCACGAGCGAGCGGGAGGAAGCCTCTACAACACGAGCGCTGGAGAGGGTAACGTACTAAAATACTAAGAATAGGAGGTTTCATCTCTTACTATACCTCCAACCTCTATTTATAACATTGTATCAATACTGCTGTATGTCTCGTGCTACCTGTTGCTCGCTATTACCTAAAGTGTAGCAATATATTGATCCCATTATACGCAATATAATACGCTATATAATACACAAGGAATCTGTTGCTCACTACTAATTATCCTCAAAAGACACTCCAAGTCATCGATTTTGATATACGGAACTTTGAACACTGCTTTCATGGTATATCACAACAAACTGTTTGAATCTATTGGGATTGCTGGAGTTCTTATTATTATCACAGTATTACAAGCACTGGATACATATTGGAGACAAAATATATGACCCTCTCACATTCCATAGACATTGGGTCATATTGACTTTATTGTTTTTAAAGAGCTATTGTTTTATTATCATTATCTACGGTTACAGATTACCAGCGCTGGTACATTTATTGAATTATCTACCACTTTTTTTATCTATATATTTAATAAATAGTTTTTTATTTATATATTTAATAAATAGTTTTATTTGTACATCCAAGTGAGGAGTGTGCCCATCACATCTTCGTTTTCTTATATAAAGAAACCTTCCTGTGGCTTTGTGGGGAGGGGGACGAGACCTTCATGTCACTCTAAAGGCATTGATTTTGGGCAAAATCTCCACAAAATGCATAAAGTTTAGTGGGGCTCTACAAGCTCAAAAGCTTGTAGAGCCCCACTAAAGCTATTTGTCCTTAAGATGTTATTTGTTGTGGAATTGACTACACTCTCAACGAGTCCTTCATGGCAAAAGCTAGAGCTGTGCATAACTTTGAATTTGATAGTGTTCCCCTCCAGTTTAGAGATGAGTGAACCACTTGAGATTAGCTACGGGTCTGGTTCACTGAATTTTTGAAAAAGTTTAGTTTGAATCCGAATCAGTTCCGGCTGAACTAAAGTTGCTCCCACTGCCCTGAAAGTTGTCATATAACCCCCTTCTAGCTTCCTAGGACTCTTTTTGTTTATTTTTTATGATTCCCCCCCCTTTAGTTCTCAAGCTCTGGAACACAATGACAGCGATAGTAAATGATGTCTGAGTGACACTGACATACATGTATGGGTAAATACACATTTGACGGGGTTAACATACAGCTTGTTTAAAAACACATCGTGCCAACAAATCGGTTATGCTTTTTCCTATTTCAAAGCTTCCAAAAACTGTCCCTTTTTGAGGGTAGATGATGTTTAAATACTCACAGTCTTATGGGATAAAAAAAATCTAGTTAAAAAGTGACTTGGGGGACCAAGCATCCAAAAATTATGCTTTGACAGAGTTAAAATGCCTGTCCATACAATACGCATGACTGTTGATTGTCAGAAACAGTGGCTTGTTGTGAAGGAGCCTAAAAAATTCTCCCTTTTAATTGGGAGCAACAGCAATGCGGTGTGATTGAGGAAAGGGTATGGTACGGATATAGTGGCATGTGCCTGCAATAGTAGGCAGCATAGCATGGAACATACGATAGTAGAAGTAGCATAGTTTCAAACATAAAAGGCAGTAGGTGGGCTGTCTATGGGTAGTAGGCAGCAGCAGCAGCCCATACAGAATGTGATGGTAGGCAAGTCGCAGCAGTGGCACTATGGAGGTGGCAAATTGTGATAGTAGGTGGGTTGCAGCATTGGCCTGGTGGCGGAAGGCAGACAGCAACAGTGGTAAGATGGGGCACTGCCAGCAAGGCTAGGTCTATTCATCGGAATTAGCTGGAGGTGTATGAAAATCCTCCTTGGTTCAGTTTGACGAAAGTGATGTTTTGGACATTGGCGGAGGACAACTTGGTCCATTTGGGTTCCCCCCCCCCCCCCGGCACTGAAAACCTTCTCTGAAATTACACTGTAGGCTGTTAAAAAATCAAGATAGAGAGTGTGCTGTAGCAGTTTCGGTCACAGTTAAAGTCTGCCTGCCAAGAAATCCATGGGATCAGGGAACAGGTTATGTTTATGCGTTTAGGTAGGCCTGAACCAGGGTGATGATGCAAGAGCTGTCGGCTTTCTGACTGGCCTCAGCCTGGCACGGCACATAGAAAAACTGTTACATCATGTTGAGGAGACTGACATGGCTACTGCTGCGGCTTCTGCTGCTTGTGGTGGCAGGAGAGGGGTGACTGCAGAGAGCAAAGATGTGCCAGACACACTGGCAGCAGGTATTTACTCACCACAAGCGGTGGCAAGCTCTGTATACACTGTTCCCTGGTAATAATGCAATTTGACCTCCCTTTCTGCGAGAAGAAAACATTCTCCCATTTTGCCTTGGTAGCGAAAGTCTAAAAGCATGGCTATCCAGTAATCATCAGACTGCTTGATGTTAACAGGCTGTCACTGTGTAAGCATGTGAGTTGCCATTCTGGCCAGCGTGTCCGAGGAGCCAGTTCTTTCAGGCTCCGCCCCCACTGAGATGATTGAGTGTCTTGTCCGGCCGGTGTCACCATCATCATCTCCTCCACCTCCAACGGGAGTCAGTGAGGTGACAGCCATCAGGATGGTTGCTGCTTGATGTACTTGAGCAACTGCTCGCTGGAGTGGCTACTCTCTCCCAATATGGCGTCACTTGACTTCACACAAGATAGGAAAGAGGGGTACTGCGATAAACCTTTTCCCCTGCTGCTCTTGGGTAGGGGAACGTGTCGATGGAGGAGCCAGGCCGACACAATCATGTGTGAAGGTGGGGTGGGGGGGTGGGAGGGTTAAAGGATCTGACATTGTGGCTAAGGTGCTGCCTCATCACTGTTGCAAAAAACATTGACCCAGTGGTCCCTGAAAGACATGTACTGTCCACGACCATAAGAGCTGCTCCAGGTGTTCTCTGTGTCACGCACCTTGCCGCACAGCAAGAACTGCAAAGAGTAGCCTGTGTTCTTCGCAACTTGAGAGCAAAAGACAGGGATGGCTTTTTCGGATAAATAATGCTAGCTAGGCATTTTTCAGCAAGGCTGAGCACAAGCCCCCAGCTTCCTAAAGCCAGCAGACTCTACTAAATTACATGGCAGTGTAATGGAGCCATCCAATCTACAATCTTATCCTCTTTCTCCTCAATTACAATGTTTCACCATTCCAAAGCCAGGAACAACTTCAGTGCGTTCAAATATGCAAATTCAGAAAACAGCTTTCTCAAGTGTAAAAAAAGTTGTCAACCTACTATGAGACTATTCCAACACCCCTCCCCCCCCCCCACACACACCCCAACACTTGAACTGTCTGGAGATGCCACGACACAGATTTCGGACTAGTATGTCACATGTTTTCACTCATGATTTAATATACTTGCCTCTGTATTGTAAAACAAAAGTTGCTCATGTATTTTAATATTTTCAAAGCAAAAAAATAGAACCATCTAGAGATGAACCAACATGTATTTCTGCCTAGTATTTCATGACGCTACCCTCTGTATTGTAAGACACATGTGACACATATATTGCTATTTTCCTAACCCCCCCCCTCCTCCCCCCGAAAAAAACTTGAACTGTCTGGAGATGCCCTGACACAGATTTCAGTATAATATTCGACATTATAACTTAGAGATTTCAAACACTACCCTGTTTTATAAAACACACATTTCACACTTGTATTCTATAGTTCTATATTTCGTATAACAAAAAAAAACCCAAAAAATGAAAAAAAAGATACTGAACTGTCGTGAGGTGAAATGACACAGATTTTAGACTGTTATTTTTCACCGTTTCATTCAGAGATTTAAAACACTACCTACTGTATTCTAAGACACACACTGCACAAGTACCTATATTGCTATTTTCCCAACCCCCCCTCCCAAAAAAAAAAAATTTGAACTGTCTGAAGATGCTCTGACATAGAAATCGCCCTACTATTTCAAGTTATCACTCAGAGATTGCAAGTGCTACCCTCTGTATTGTAAGAGACACATTACACACTAGTGTTGCTATATTTCACATAACAAGAAAAAAATTGAACTGTCTGGAGATGCCCAGACACAGATTTTGGACTAGTATTTCATGTTTTCACTAAGAGATTTAAACATTACCCTCTGTATTGTAAGACATGCTGCACACGTATATTCCTACCGTTCTGCCTCTTATTAATATTGTTACATCTTATGCCTCCATTATGTAGATCCAGTGTTCATATATCACCCCAAAATGTTTTACAGATCTTTAAGGGATCTGCAGGATTTTGCAGGGTCTTGTGGGATTTAACATAGGGGTCAAGGAGCTTTAAGTTATGCCTCTTCTGTTCATAATTTTACTTTTTTAATGGGGTCATGCAAGCATACTCTCCTGCTTGACCTGACATTGGAGAGACATGACTGCATGCTGGAGAGGCAATCACCTGACACCCAGCAATTAATTAGACAAGGATCCGTGCATGATACTTATGATACTCAGTTTCAGGCAGTTGTCTTGCCCAGTATCTAGTTGAATTTCTCCATGCCAGATATTAAATCAAGTGGCAGAGTATACCTAGAGAAACCCTTTAAAGAGAACTCATAACAACAAGCCCTTTTTGGATCACCACGGCTATAGCCTATTTGGATAGGCCACTGTGGAAAAAGGTAGCATCAAATAGTGGAAAAAGCCACTGTAGAAAAATGTAGCATTAAACAGGAGGGCTCTCCATTTTAGCTCATAAAGGTGAGTGCCAAGTTGGTGACATATATAAGCCTACCTGAAATAACCCTTGGTAAAGTGCTGAATCCAATATTGTGTTAAATTTTAATTTGGTTCAGGAAATGTCTAATTAGAACAATATATGGATAATTTGTTCATAACTTTAGCTTTAACACACCTGTCATGATTTTTCAACAAATTGCTACTTGTACTGTATCTCTGATGCTGCTTTTCAGCCAGAGTAAATGCTATTGTTAGAATTGTTTCTTCTTATCCTCATTTATACTGTGAGGACCATATACTTATCTCTACAACTATTCTTTTCGACTCTTGTCATTGTTCTTCTAAGTCAATTCCTGTGTACTTGTTTCTCCATCTCTCCCCTATAAAATGTGCATTTTTAACCTTACTCCCTTTACATATGGCGTGCATTCACAATTTCCTATTTCTGATTCTTATCCTTGCTATATAGAATAAGCTCTCAATACAATGTAGTCTAAACATCTTTATTTTTATGCCTGTAGCTTTTTTTTTTTTCATTATGCAGCATTCGATGGAGTCATTTGATAAAGATGATATCCTTATAGAAGTTAATGGAGCTTGAATAAAATAGAAGAGATTTGTATTTTTCATCCACATGGCTCCCATATTATGGATCAATATTTTATATTAGCAATATGGAGAATATTAATTACAATAGAATTTTTGAAAGGATGAAAGAAAACCTCTTTTTCTGATCGCTATTTGTCTACCTTTTCTATCCCACGCAGTAAGCTATTATCTGCATGCTATGCCTGGCCTTTCAAATGACCCAGGAGGAGCAGAAGTCACTCATACATACATATCAGCTCTCATTCTGGTTCATAACGAGGTGTACAGAAGGTAGGATGATTTTTGATTATGTCCAAATATCCTAATTGGACATATCAACAGGGGTTGTTGTCCTGAGACAACCACTTTAAAGAACACAAATCTGCAACAATAATGGCATAAATATAGAGCTACTCAATAGCACTCCATATGTTGTGCTCTTATTTAACTGTACCCATTTTGCAGCACCCATTAGATTTTTCCTTACTTACATCTACTCTGTGTTATCGCCATCATACTCTTATCTTACTAATGTGTCCTCACCCTAGTTCAAGTTCCTTGGAATCATTCTCCTTGTATTCTCTTTCTACCTTATCCTCATTCACCTATTTTCTCAATGATTTTCAAATCTATTTACCATATCCTTTTTGAATCTCAGGCACCTCTCCTGTGTCTGGAAGAAAAGTTCCTGAATAATGCAGACATTTGTCATTTAATATATTGCTTTATTAAACAATGATGTACTGACTTACACTGGAGTTGGGTGGTTCAGCCAAGGTGGAGACACAACACCATGACTGTTTTATTGTGCTTCTATGTGAGGCTACACCATCACCACCCTACCACAGTGTACCCTGCCACTTGCAGGGCTGCACTAGTCATTTTTAATAATAATTGCACCTGTACTGTTCATTCTCTTAGTATTAGAATGGCCACACCATGGATACTGAGAGTTCTGTGTCACGTTACTTTAAAAATGTAGTGTCCTGGATATTAGTTGCAAATGCTCCTCTGGATTACATCGGATCATGGCCACCAGCCAAAGGGTGGCAGATACAGTTATTGTCCCATTCCTTTAGAAAGGGGATGCCGTCTCTTTCAAGGAAATCAGTGAAAAGGGGGAAAAAAGGGATGAGGCGCACGTATGCGCAACTTGGTTAAAACCTTTTTTTTGATGGGGGGAGTCCTGACAATCCATGTCTATCTGGGTGAGGACAAACGCAGGGCAACAAAAAAACAAACAAACACGCCAACTAGTGCTCACCCTTCAAGTTAAGTCCACGTTGTGGCTCCCATAAAAGCTGTAGGATCCTTAGGCCAGCAGGTCCTCTTCACTGCTGCTGGAGCTAAAAGACATGAGAGGGCACTCCTGCCTCATGAAAGGGATACTGGCTGCGGCAGCAGACCCCCACTGACCCCTCAGGGATGGTCTTGGTAGTCACCGGGCGGTCACACTGGCAAGGGCCTTGGCAACTTGGGCCAGATCCTCCCGCCGGCATACAAGGTGACAGAATCTCCGGCTGTAAGGGCTCTGGTAACGGTCTTCCGCGGGCGGCGGACTGTGCGGCCTGCACCTGCCATGGCAGTTGGTATTGTACCACCGATGGCTGGTACACAAAACTGTTGGTGGTCATCTGTCCAACATGAAGGATCAACGGCGGTGACAAATTTGGTATCAGGGGTTCCAGCTGAGCTTGGGATTTCTCCTCAGATCGCAGAAACCCATCATTGGCCTCATGGGAACACCGAGCCTCTTCTGCGGCCTGGGCCTCCTCAGTCCATTCTTCCGGGGGCGCTGCAGGAGTAGCTGGTCGCTTAAGGAGTTTCACCCCAGTAGCAAAGGGGCCTTGGAGGCTCTTCATGGGGGTATACTCCACGTAATCCCCTGCGTGGAGATTGTGGTGGAAGGGCGGAAGATACGGCCGCTTTACAGAACGGCGGTTTACGTATAATTTTTCCGCCGTCTCCTCATCGCTGATAAAACCTACTCCCCGTTCCACACTGAACCAAATAACGGTACCCCTTCGGCGCTCCAGCTTAGGGTCACTGGACCGTGGGTGCTCCAAAACCTGCACAACCCACTCCTCTACCAACTTTTTGTATTCCCAGAGGGTCAGGGCATTCCGGGTGACAGCCTCGGGGACCATTGAATTTTGCCGAAGGGAGTAGTCCTTCCGCGGCGGAGCGGGAACTCCTGCCGCCTCCGCCGTGCCCGACTTCTTAGGCTGCCGGACATGTTGAGAGACGTAGATCTCCTCCGGTTCCTTCTCCTCATAGGGGTCAGTGCCCCACACCATGCCTCCCCAGTCAGGGCCTTGCTGTGTCACCATCTTAATTTCCTGAGTTGCCTCGTCTTCCTCTCGTGCTGGAGAAGGGGGCGGAGCTACCAGGGAGTAGTCTGCATCGCAAATTAAATGAATTACGCAACAGCGTATAGAGTAACTTATACGTAGCAATAGCGTATAATTGATAGGACAAACTACATAGCGAATGCGTACAAATCACCTAATCACCTAATATTCGGATTCGCTTTGCAGCTAAAAATTCCCAAGATTCGATACGAATCATGGAATCGACAAATGGATTCGCTCATCTCTAGTGTTATGGTCCCTTTACATGAGCCAATTTTGCAGGTAATTGTTCCTTCCCCACAAGCGGCTTCACGTCAAAGGAGGGAACCGCTGTATGTACATACAGCAATCTCCTCCACAGTATGGGGAGAAGCAATTGCTAATGCCGTCGCTCATCCCTATACACAATCATTGTATGCCGGCAGCAGAGGCTGTTTACACAGCATTACTTGCCTCCAGCAAACAACGATTTTTGTGACCACATGAAAGATGCGTTCCGCCAGATAATCGTTCCTATGAATGCTTGTTAGCGAACATCTGGCTGACCATCTGTCTGTGTAAAGGGCCCTTAACTCGCAACAACAATATATAAGAAGCTTAACATTAGATTTATCAGCAATTGTGCAAAGGAAAGCTGGCTTAGGGCCCTATTACACAGGCAGACAGAGGAGACGATTGTCAGGAGGGAAGGGTTTCCTCCCATTAATTGCTAGCTCGCTAGTGAGGAAACCACTGCTATTACATGAAGCGATCGCCTCCTCAGTATAGGGATGAGCAATCACTAAAGTACCGCTAGTCCTTATACTGTCTCGTTGTTTGCAGGCAGCAGAGCGCCCATTACATGGCGCCATCCACCCCTGGCCAACCAGGATTTTTTTAAATGTTAAAAGATCCGAATTACCCAATAAAAAAGCTTTTGCTAGTTTATCAGGTAATCTGCGGGGAAGGAAGGCACTGGATTCCTTCAGGGCACACTCTGGTGTTGAGGAATCTCCTGCCAGATATTGGTTGAGGTGCCCTTGATGGTACAGAGTTTTAGGTGCAGGAAAGGCAGGGTCCCTGGTGCAAATAAGGTTTGGAAAGAGTGAGGAGTCTGTTTTAATAAATAACTGGAACATTTATTGGTAATCAGTTGCCTTGAGATAGATGTACAGGTTTATTTATATGGAAGAGGTAGTTGTATTGTAATCCATACAAAGCACATCATAGTTAGCTGTGGCTGCAATCCTAGTAACAGGCTCTTGGTGAGATATGCCTTCTGATCACACTCAGGCTTTTGTCACTTCTGGCTGACTATCTTCTGACTATCTTCCAGGTGTGGAGTATACATCAAAAAACTGCCTCACATGGCCATTTTACATGTCTTGCCTTCCTGTCTTACTCACAATTTCCAAAAGTATTGTCCATACTGCCCATAGAGGAATGCAGCTCTGCTTACAGCTTGTACTTCACTGTAGATTGTGAACAGGCACCGTAGGCTAACAACTGTCTCACATTGGGTGCTAATGGAGTCCATAGGCTGAGGTAACAATTTCATCTCCCCTGGTCTCTCTCTATATTCTCTTGACAAATGTGATTCTTGTTCAGGCTCACTCTTGGTCTTGGACAGTTCAGAGAGGTAGCTCAATGCCCTTGGTGCACTTTACTTCATAACGTCATCTGGTTTTAACTTTCTTCCATCATAACTGTTCTGCTTCTTTCTCTCTTTTTATGCCTCACCCTTCCTATACCCTCTTCTCTCTCTCTCTCTCCATATATATATACAGTATATATATATATATATATATATATATATATATATATATACAGTACAGACCAAAAGTTTGGACACACCTTCTCATTAAAAGAGTTTTCTGTATTTTCATGACTATGAAAATTGTATATTGACACTGAAGGTATCAAAACTATGAATTAACACATGTGGAATTATATACTTAACAAAAAAGTGTGAAACAACTGAAAATATGTCTTATATTCTAGGTTCTTCAAAGTAGCCACCTTTTGCTTTGATTACTGCTTTGCACACTCTTGGCATTCTCTTGATGAGCTTCAATAGGTAGTCACCTGAAATGGTTTTCACTTCACAGGTGTGCCCTGTCAGGTTTAATAAGTGGGATTTTTTGCCTTATAAATGGGGTTGGGACCATGAGTTGTGTTGGGCAGAAGTCAGGTGGATAAACAGCTGACAGTCCTACTGAATAGACTGTTAGAATTTGTATTATAGCAAGAAAAAAGCAGCTAAGTAAAGAAAAACGAGTGGCCATCATTACATTAAGAAATTAAGGTCAGTCAGACCGAAAAATTGGGAAAACTTTGAAAGTGTCCCCAAGTGCAGGTGCAAAAACCATCAAACGCTACAAAGAAACTGGCTCACATGAGGATCGCCCCAGGAAAGGAAGACCAAGAGTCACCTCTGCTGCGGAGGATAAGTTCATCCGAGTCACCAGCCTCAGAAATCGCAGGTTGACAGCAGCTCAGATTAGAGACCAGGTCAATGCCACACAGAGTTCTAGCAGCAGACACATCTCTACAACAACTGTTAAGAGGAGACTGTGTGCAGCAGGCCTTCATGGTAAAATAGCTGCTAGGAAACCACTGCTAAGGACAGGCAACAAGCAGAAGAGACTTGTTTGGGCTAAAGAACACAAGGAATGGACATTAGACCAGTGGAAATTTGTGCTTTGGTCTGATGAGTCCAAATTTGAGATCTTTGGTTCCAACCACCGTGTCTTTGTGCGACGCAGAAACGGTGAACGGATGGACTCTACATGCCTGGTTCCCACTGTGAAGCATGGAGGAGGAGGTGTGATGGTGTGGGGGTGCTTTGCTGGTGACCCTGTTGGGGATTTATTCAAAATTGAAGGCATACTGAACCAGCATGGCTACCACAGCATCTTGCAGCGGCATGCTATTCCATCCGGTTTGCGTTTAGTTGGACCATCATTTATTTATCAACAGGACAATGATCCCAAACACACCTCCAGGCTGTGTAAGGGCTATTTGACCAAGAAGAAGAGTGATGGGGTGCTACGCCAGATGACCTGGCCTCCAAAGTCACCAGACCTGAACCCGATCGAGATGGTTTGGGGTGAGCTGGACCGCAGAGTGAAGGGAACTCCTTCAAGACTGTTGGAATACCATTTCAGGTTACTACCTCTTGAAGCTCATCAAGAGAATGCCAAGAGTGTGCAAAGCAGTAAGCAAAAGGTGGCTACTTTGAAGAACCTAGAATATAACACATATTTTCAGTTGTTTCACACTTTTTTGTTAAGTATATAATTCCACATGTGTTAATTCATAGTTTTGATGCCTTCAGTTAGTCATGAAAATACAGAAAACTCTTTGAATGAGAAGGTGTGTCCAAACTTTTGGTCTGTACTATATATATATATATATATATATATATATATATATATATATATATATATATTTAGCACTAGCACTACCTAAGGGTGGTTTATGAGCCTGTTAGAAGGAATTACAGCAATATGCATACACAGCATTAAATACCATTCTGCAAATATCAAACATACAGGCCCCCACTACTCATATGCAGTGAGACTTATTATACATATTACATACAAACACTTGTTAAAAATCATCTTATCAATAATCTGCCTGTGTAATAGGGCCTTAAGTTTTGTGCATAGCAACCAGTCAGATAACTTTTTTCATTTTCCAAAGGAGCTCTGAAAAATGAAAGGTGGAATGTGATTGGTTGCTATGGGCAACTAACTTACTTTTCCTTAGCACAAGTGCAACGAGCCACCCCCCCCAGGGCCCATCATGTCCCAGGTTTATCGGAGTGCCAAGTGGTGTGATGCGGCTTCAATAGTTTTCTGTGTGTGTCATAGTGCTCCTATCTGGATACCATCGCACTCCAAGGTTAGGCTCCGAAGCAGTAAAAGGGAGAGTAATGGTGGAGGTGGAGAAATAGTCGAGTCCAGACTTTATAAAGTTCAACAGCTTTACTTGAATCATCTTGCATCTGTACAGGAAGTGGTGTTTCTCTTGGTTCCAGCAGGTTTTGGCATAAACTGGCAGGCAAACTGGGATATTCTGCTTTATCTCTCTGCTGTTCTAAACTCAGCTTTAATCTGGTTGCTGGACTTTAGGGCTGTTCTGGTACCTATGCAGTGGGGTGCTTTTGGCTGTTGAACCCCTCGCAGTACTCTGTTTGTAAATCTGTAAGGAGCCATCATGCTCTATAAGCTGCTTCTCTCTGGAGAGACTCCTAGAGCAGGAGGGAGAACTTTCCCCTCGCTGTTACATCTTGGCACGTCTGCTTCCAATGCTAGCTAACTGACTTAGAACTTCCTGCAGCCCCTATCTTGGCAGGAAATGGGACTAGCCCACTTCTGCCCAAAAGGAGGAGAATTGAATGATAAGTTCCATTCTATCTAAAGATCTCTCTACCATATACACTGCCACATGCTGGTGAACCAGGCATATAACATTTAATGCAGCAAATAACAGTCACATAACAGAACAATTAATGCACAATTTAAGATGACCTGGAATAAATACACAAATGACATTATAGTTAACCCATTAGAGACATTAGCAGGGTGTAGGAATAGTAATACCACTCTGGAGGTTTACACAAGTTTTGATAAATGTCTCACAGTGTCAAATCTAAAACAAGTATCTAGAACAGAAATGACACTGTTAGTGTTGAGCGAGCATGCTCGAGTCTCTTCCCCGCACGTTTGTTCGCAGCGAATAAACGTGTGGGGGAGTACTGGCATTCACTGTAATGTTGATTTGTACGCTAATGCAACGCATTGTATGCTAATGCATACGAATTTGTATGCTAATGCTACGCATTGTACGTTAATGCATACAAATTTGTATGCTAATGCTACGCATTGTACGCTAATGCATACAAATTCTGTTAATTAGCATACTTTTACTAGTGAAAGGAGTAAAAGAGGAGAAACATAGAAACATAGAAGATTGACGGCAGAAAAAGACCACCTGGTCCATCTAGTCTGCCCTTTTATTATCCTTTTATTGTTATCTTAGGATAGATACATGTTTATCCCAGGCATGTTTAAATTCAGTTACTGTATATGTATCAACTGTTCCAAGCTTCTACTACTCTTTCAGAGAAATAATATTTTCTAATGTTCTTGATTTTTCCCCCAACTAACCTCAGATTGTGCCCCCTTGTTCTTGTGTTCAGTTTCTTATTAATAACCTTTGCCTCCTGAACTTTATTCAGTCCTTTAACATATTTAAAGGTTTCAATCATGTGCCCCCTTTCTCTTCTTTCCTCCAGACTATACATATTAAGAACTCTCAGTCTTTCTTGATAAGTTCTATGCTTTAGACCTTCCACCATTTTTGTAGCTCTTCTTTGGACCCGTTCTATTTTAGCAATATCCTTTTGCAGGTGAGGTCTCCAGAATTGAACACAGTATTCCAGATGTGGTCTCACTAGAGCTCTATACAGAGGGATCACAATCTCCCTCTTTCTGCTTGTTATACCTCTAGCTATGCAGCCAAGCATACGATTTGCTTTCCCTACCGCCTGGCTGACTACCCCCAAATCCTTCTCTTCTGAGGTCTTTGTTAGCACAGAACTGCCAATACGATACTCAGATAGAGGATTTCTTCTCCCCAAGTGCATTATTTTACATTTGGAAACATTGAATTGAAGTTTCCATTGTTTTGACCACTTATCTAATAAAGATAAATCATTCTCCATATTATCGACACCTCCTGGAACATCAACCCTATTACACGCGATTCTGACCTTTTTCTATTAGCCAGACACCCTCCCCTCTTCCAAGCGGGGGGTGCCTGGTTTAGTCCCATTGACTAACATTATGCTCGGGTGCTTGGCCAAGCACTCGAGCATCCCCTAGTGCTTGGCCAGAGCACCCGAGCATACGAGCACAGAGGTGCTCGCTCAACACTAGACACTGTATAATTCTCTGCGTCATCTCACTGCTCCCAGTGTCAATGTCGAGACCTGTAAGGGTTCATACTAAGTCTTGATTTCCTCTCCTGCAATCTTGTCACAAGAACACTATACTTGATGGGGATGGCAGGATTTGGCAGTGCTGCCATGTACAGCAGCCCACTGACCGTCACCTTGGGGCAACATGTAAAACATCCCCTGAGGAAGCCAGAAGGCGAAACGTGCGTTGGGGCTGAGATATACTGGTCGGTATCCTGCATATTTGTCTTTTATTTTGTCTGTTCTCACTTCTGGCTGATCGATCTTACTTCCATTTTGAATGAAGTTCACAGTGATATGCTGAACTACTTTTGCACTATGCACTTTATTGTGATTCAATATATTGGATAGTCTTTTGGCCTTTTACTTTCTATATAGACAATGTACTAACATGATACGGTGATAATAGGACCATATACTCAATTTTTCTGTAATACGTTGCCACCGCTTCTATACTTTTTACATGATTTTTGGAATACAACACCAAACAATGTATAAATAGTCGGGAAAGAGGAATAATAAATAGTATAATCTTTATTAGTACACAATTAAAAGGACAAATAGTAAAAAACTCTCCACACGATTCTGTGGTCTGCCATAACATATTGATGACTACTGGACTACTAATACTGGTGGCAAAAAACAATTTATCATCACTTACTCTATTACATGTAATACAACAGGGGTTATCTACCTGGCAAGTTGCCCATGTAACATGTTATATGTTGGACTGACCTCAAGGGAATTAAAGAGAAGAGTGAGGGAGCATGTGCTGGGAATATATACTGCCGTCTGCCAAGGATTAGAGATGAGCGAATCATTGAAAAAATTATTCGCCGAACATTCGCCGAAGTTTTCCTAAGATTCGTATATTCGACGAATAAATTCGTTGTATTTGCGTACAAAATATACGTTATTATGTGCTATTAGCGAACATTCGTGCACTAATAACGAACGTACAGTTAAAAAATGTACGCAACTTCTTAGAAGACGTACGCATGAGCGTACAAATAGTTTACGAATCCTCAGCGAACTATTGTGTACGCGATTACGTAATACGCAGGCCGCGAGAGGCCGCGGCGTGCACTCCTCAGAGGCAGAGCGAATATTCGAAAATGGCATCCAGACGATCCTCATCATTTAGCTCTGCTGCACAGCTGAAATACATAGTCTGGCTGATGGACGGCCAGGATTACGATTTACGATGGCACACACCGCCACCCGAACCAGCATAAAAAGTAGGTGATCCAGCAGGTGATCCGAGGCTTGTGCCATAGTTTTGACACCTTGCAGACCCCGGGCCAGATCCAGTGTAAATGGGTAGATCTGAAATCGCCCTCAGAGGCAGTATGTATATTTGAGGTAGAACAAGTAAGGTGCTATCTATCCGGCTATGGGCATAGTACAATCATCCACAATACTATAAAGTGAATATGAGGACCCATTGCGGTACCTGTAAAGAAATACACACAATGGGCAACATACTTGAAAACGTTGCTGAAAGGTAAAAACATTACTGCAAACAATCCAGTGAAAACAATATAGTGCAAATACATTATAATAATGTACAATACATTATATGTATAATGTAAACATTTTAAATATCACCTACCTAGTATGCTCACGGACACGTTTAAGTCTCTTTTCTTCTTTCTGATGCTTGTCATAGAACTGGAGCAGAGTCCCAAACTCAGTTGCAATTTGTAATCCACATAGGTAAAATTGTAATCCAAATGGGTAAAAAAATAGCAGCAAAGGTTCCTTAAAAAAATCTTTCAAGGGGCTTCCCAATAACCTGAAAAGGGGGAAAAAAGGGATAAGGCGCACGTCTGCGCAACTTGGTTAAAGCAGCCTCGGGGACCAAAGAATTTTAAATGAAGGGAGTAGTCCTTCCGCGGCGGAGCGGGAACTCCTGCCGCCTCCGCCGTGTCAGCCAGCGAAGTGAACACCTCAGCGGGCACCTCAACCGACTTCTTAGGCTGCCGGACATATTGAGAGACGTAGATCTCCTCCGATTCCTTCTCCTCATAGGGGTCGGTGCCCCACACCATGCCTCCCCAGTCAGGAGCTCGCTGTGTCGCCATCTTAATTTCCTGAGTTGCCTCGCCTTCCTCGCCTGCTGGAGAAGGGGGTGGGGGTACCAGGGAGGAGTCTGCATTGCAAATCAATTGAATTCGTATGCAACAGCGTATAGAGTAACTTATACGTAGCAATAGCGCATAATTGATAGGACAAACTACGTAGCGAATGCGTACAAAGCCGGAGCGAAACACCTAATATTCGGATTCACTTTGCAGCTAAAAAATCCCAAGATTCGATATGAATCAACGAATCGACTAATCGATTCGCTCATCTCTACCAAGGATGAAGATGACATTGAGAAATTGAAAAAGATTCCCAGACATTTCAAATAGTTTCACAATTGCAATGGATCCCTATTACAGGTAAGAGGCATCGATAGGGTTTTGGTCAATATTAGAGGGGGCAACTGGAACCGGATTCTGGCACAGAAGGAAATGCGGTGGATTTTGAACCTGAATACTATGACCCCACATGGATTGAATGAGAGTCTGAGCTTTGTGTTATTCTTGTAGCTCAATGGGTTTGTTTTCTTCTCCATATCATACAGTATATATTGGGTATATTGATTATGTTATTTTAATCCCCCCCCCCTTTCTTTTATTGTTTTTCCACTTGGTACGTGTCTTTTAAATAATTAATTTTTCATTTTTGTTTTTGTCTTTCTTCCTATCTACAGCATTTAGGGAGGAGGTTGGGATTTGCTATATCAGTGGCGGGACATCTAATCAAGACGAATGATCATGATGTAATAAATTATAGTTGTGGATACGAAATGGACACTATTTATGAATTTGACATTTTAACCTATTTATCACACTAATTTATACATTTTTTATTCACTTTTCACTTGTATGGCACCTTCACGTGTGTTTTGCACTGATCACTTATTTAGTTTTATGTTTTTTATATCATTATTTTTTATGTATATTTATGAATTTTATTTACTTGGTATATATATATATATATATATATATATATATATATATATATATATATATATTATCATTGCTGCACTTTTGTATTTTTATGGTCACATTCATGAATTAATTTCCCTATGTATCATTTTATTAATCTGTTTGATTCATAATTTATTTAATGTGTTTAATTTATATTGCGTCATGGTATTATTATTGTATATTTGGTATATTACAGTTATATTCACTGGTATTATAACTTGCACCTACGAGGTCATCAGGAAGTTGGTGCTCTGCGTTTCAGGGTGAAATGCAGTGACATCACTTCCGGTCGAGATACTTCGCTCCCTTTTTGTAGCCAACTGATGGATCTTAAATCCCACTTCTTCTGGGTATATATTATTATACCATGGATGGCATTGATGGGCATTGAATATGATTTGTATTATATGTTTCCTGCTCGGCTGTCTGGCATTCGCATGCGTTCCGGCGTGATACGCATGCTACGTCACCATGTGTTTGGTAGATTTTAATTATGCTAGATATAAATAGGACAGAGGGATTTGATTTAGTCACCCCCTGATGAAGCCAGCCGCGAAACGCTCATCGGGGTGCAGGAGACTGTGGTCGGTATAATTACTTACTATTAGAGATGAGCGAGCATACTCGTCCGAGCTTGGTGCTCGTTCGAGTATTAGGGTACTCGTAAGTGCTCGCTGCTCGGACGAGTATCTCGCCATGCTCGAGGAAATGGCAACTTCCGCATCGTGCTTTTTTGGCGCCTATAAACACAGCCAATCACAAGCCAGGAAACTCTACGGTACACCCAGCATCACGTGGGGCCCTTACATGTCGATAGCAGGGGTTGGCTGGCCTGATCAGGTGACCCTGGAATATACTAGTGACTGGCCACGGTGCTCGGCTCAGATGCCGTCTGGATGTCGTTAGGGATAGAGCGCTGCATTTCAGGGACAGTGTTAGGGCCTGCATTTAGTTCTCTGTTAGGCAGGAATCACCCACAAAGAACCCAACAGCCCTTCTAAGGGCTAGAAGACATTTTTTTTTGTCTCCTGGCTTGGCTGGCTGGCTGGCACTAGTAGTGCAGCTATCGCCATATATAACCCCCTTTTTTTATGTTATATCTCAGTGATACAAATCCATTGCACACAGCAGTGTAGAACCATTCTGTGTGTCACAGTTCAGTACACTCACTATTTTCTGTCCAGGTGACACTTTCTGTACGTCACTTAATACAACCAAGTCTTTTGCTGCCTGTCACGTGTATAGCTTGATCCCAAAAATCTCTGTGCAACATTTGTCTGGGTCGCAGTCAAAATAGCCACCGTCAGCAGGGTGTCAGTTAGCTCTACGATAGTTTCTGCACGTCACGTTCCAAAAAAAACAAAAATCCAAAACAAAATATACAAAAAAAATTAGTTTTTTTGTTGTTTTAGCTCAGTGATACAAATCCATTTCACACAGCTGCGTGTAACCTTTCTGTGTGTCACAGTTCAGCACACTCACTCCAATCCGTATATTCTGTCCAGGTGACACTTTCTGTACGTCACAGAATAGAACCAAGTCATTTGCTACCTTTCAATTATACAGCTTGATCCTAAAAATCTCTGTGCGACATTTGTCTGGGTCGCAGTCTAAATAGCCACCGTCAGTAGGGTGTCAGTCAGCTCTACGATAGTTTCTGCACGTCACGTTCCTAAAAAAAACAAACTAAAAAAAAATATAGAATAATATTGTGTGGGTGGGCACACTCTCATTTAGGTTGGTCTTCAATGTAGGAGAAATGGTCTCCAAGTGTAATTTGTATATATTCAACAATAATACAGATAGTACTAATAGTGTTGGTACATATAATGACACAGTACTAATAATTATAGTGCTAAGCAGTGCTCTGTTTAAAATAACATTTATTTCAAATATAACTATAGTTTTCTGGGCCCAGTACTATAAAATCACAAAAATCTCAAATATATTCAATAAAAAGAAGAATTAATAGAAAATAAAAAATAAAAAGTGAAAATAAAAATTAAAGATTAAAAATATAATAACAATAAAAATAGCCTAGAAGATGAAATGGAATTGAGTTCTCCTCGTTTGGTACCACGTAGATATTTATAGTGGAGTTAGTTATATATTGTATTGTATCCAACAGGAATCCCACTGCTGTATGATTTAACCTTTTTGAAACACAGTCAGATAGTAGGTTGTATAGTATATTGTTTCTATATCCAGATTTTTTTGACAATAAATCTCTGAGTAGCGCAATGAATCTCTGAATAGCGCAGTCTTATTGTTAAGTTCAACTGAAAATCGCAGCGGTAAATAGTTCCTTATAAAGGTATAAAGATAACATCGGTAAGTATAATCCCTATATATGGTTTAGTACATTACCGCTCCGATGCCGTTAGAGCTGGAGAGTCCTGGAGCGTTGTGGTCCCGATGTCCCGGCTCGTATCCCAGGCTGGTGTGAAGGCACGCGCTTTTCCTCCAAACTTCAGCGTTCCACGTGGCGTCCCACGTGGGTTTCTGCGCTTGAGCTGTATGGGAGTCTCATGAGTCTCCTATCGCCCGGTCTGAGTTGGTAGAGGATAATTATGTTATGATGTTTGTCATCTTTAGCAATATAATTTCTCCGTGGTGTTTGTTATTTTTATTTGAGACGTCTCTTTTTCTAGAGTGTAGCAAATCCCTTTACTTCACCAAACGCGTTTCGGGAGTCTGCTCTGCCCCCTTTCTCAATGGTAGTGGGATCTGCTATCTTTTGGGTTTTTATAGGGTTCAACTGTTGAAAATTGGCTTAATTAGTTGCTTGGAGGGATTTGGTTCTTCATTACATTAACCCCTTGTGTGCAAAACATCAAAACATTGCATATATTTAAGGGAAGATGTAATTATATTCCTTCATATAGTCCAACCTGTCATTAGATCATGTAATAAGTGCAGTATAATATAATGAATAGTCCATAATTCAAGAGGTATATAATAACCAGTGAAGGAAAGAAATATATGGTGGGTATCTACGTCATATGTGTAGGGGACATTTTTGTGCATCTATCATATCTCATATATCATAAATGATGACTTTCCAGGATATGTATGGTTATTAGCTGTTGATGACTGTTAATAGAAGTGGATTTGTATCTTTTTTTGTATGTCACAGATTTATGTTATATATTCCGTGTTTATTCTCTTCTTTTTTGTTGTTTATTTCTTCTCCAGGTTTTTGTGGAGTCTTCTCTCAGGAGAAGAAATGCATGTCTGCTTCAAGACACACTGGTGGGTATTTTATTTATTTTTTGGGTTTTTTTTGTTTTTTGTGTCCTGTTTATTAGGAACATAATTATTACTATTTGTTCTTATTTGTTCATTCTATATATATTGATTTGTCTCTTGTTTTAGATGTTTGGTTGTTTTGTTTTTTGTTTTTTTTGTTTTTTTGTTCTTTGTCTCTTATTTGTTAGTTATTGTTTTAATTTTTATTCTGTATTTTTAAGTTATTGTTTTTTATTTTCTTTTATATATGTGATTTGTGAGTGGGTATGGGGGCGGGGGCCTCTCAGGGAACGCATCACGGTGCTGGGTATGCAGCCTGACTGCGATGTCTGTCTCTCAGGGGCGTCCGCCTTTCTTGGATGTGGGTATATTTATTCCACTTATTAGTGTCCTATTTTTCTACATTTGTTACTTATCATACTTTTATTTCCTTCTATTGATTGATAGTTATTCAACATTGTATTTATTTTTATTTTCTTTTACATATTGATTTCGATGGTCTTGTTATTCTTCTGTGTGTGATTGTAGATATAGGGACGGAGGCCTCCCGGGGAGAGCATCACGGTGCTGTGTAGACAGCCTGACCGTGATGTCTGTCCCTGAGGGGCGTCCGCCCCAATCTTCTCTATTTTATATGAAGCCGAAAATCTCCATTTCCGCATTTAGTCCTTTTGGCGTCAAAGTGTTAAATTCAAAAATCCTTCCGGATTCCAAACGCGACATGTTTTTTATGTGATGGCCACCTCTCCAATGTCTTGTGATTTTGTCCAGAGCAGTGTATGTAAGTATTGAGGGATCCTGGTTGTGTACTTCCTTAAAATGCTTTGATACAGTATGTAATAGATAACCTTTTTTTATGTTATTTATGTGTTCCGCAATGCGTTTTTTAAGGGATCTTTTGGTCCTTCCTATATATTGCTTATTGCATGGACACTGTAGAAGATATATGACATCTGTAGAGTCACATGTGAAGCAGTCCTCTATTTTATGCATATGTGAATTTGTAGTAGATCTAACTTCTATGGTTTTTTTGGGGAATTTAGTAATGTGACAGTTTGCGCATCTTCCGCATCTAAAGAATCCCTTAGTTTGCAACCAATTATGTGATCTAGGTATGTTCTTTTTATTTCTGACCGATGGTGCAACTTTCAGGCCTAAATTGGGTGCTTTTGTAAATGTGATTAGTGGCATGTTAGGTAATATAGGACCAATCAATTTATCTGCTGTTAGTATGTGCCAGTGATTTTTAATGATGCGTTGTATGTTTCTATATTGTGCATTATATGGAAGGATTATTCTTATTGATTCTTCTTTAGTGTTTTGTGTAGGATTTTGTTTAAAAAAGTCTTCCCTAGTCATTTTTCTGACTTCGTTTAAAGATGTTTCTAGTATTTCTTTTGGATATTTTCTTTGAAGAAATTGATTAGTTAACGATGCGGCTTCCTCTTCAAATTTGTCTGTCATGGAGCAATTTCTCTTTATTCTCCTATATTGGCTCTTAGGGATGTTCAGGAGCCATCTGGGTAGGTGGCAGCTGTTGTATAAGATAAAGCTGTTTCTCATGACAGGCTTCTGGAATGTGTTGCACATTATGCGGTTGTCTTTGATTGTTATGTTTAAGTCTAGGAATTCAATTTTATCGTTATTAACTGTGGAGGTGAATGTTAAATTGTATTTATTAATGTTTAAATTTGTCAAGAATGTGTCCAATCTTTCTTTATCACCTTGCCACACAAATATGACATCATCTATATATCGCCTCCAGAGGACCAGGTTCTCCCCCAGCTCTGGCGCAATGGTATCCAATTCCCACTGCGCCATAAAAATGTTTGCATAGCTGGGGGCGAACCTGGTCCCCATGGCGGTCCCTTGTTGTTGGAGGTAATAGTTTGAGTCATGCCAGAAATAATTATGATGGAGTATAAACTGAATGCCATTGGTGATAAAGTTTATTTGTTCAGTTGGGAATTTAATGTATTTTATCAGGTGTTTATTAACTTCTTCTATTCCTTTATTGTGTTCTATGGTGGTATATAATGAATTTACGTCAATAGTCCCGATGTGCCATTGTGGTTGAAATTGCAATTTTTCTAAAGTTTGAATGATATCAGTCGTATCTTTAATATAAGATGGGATATCTTTTACTAGTGGCTGTAAGATTTTATCAATGTACTGGGATAAATTTGAAGTTAATGAGCCAATGCCTGAGATGATTGGGCGACCTGGGGGGTTGATTAATGTCTTGTGAATCTTTGGAAGGCAATAAAAAATGGGCAATCTGTCTGGGGTGGATGTGATGAACTTGTATTCTCTTTCTGTTAGTATCTCTTTTTTTAGGCCCAATACACAATGCTCTATTAGTTGTTTCTTAAATATTTCTGTTGGGTCTGATGGTATACGTTTATATGTTGATGTATCTGATAACTGTCTTATACTCTCCTGTTTGTAGTCTTCAGTGTTTAGTATCACTATGCCCCCCCCCTTTATCTGCCGGTCTGATGGTAAGGTTTTCGTTATTCTGAAGTTCCTTTATTGCTTGTATTTCTTTATTGTTTAAGTTGTTCCTATTTTTATTGATTTTAATCTTCCTGATTTCATTTTCCACGTTTTTCCTGAAAGTGGCCATTTCTGAACTAATTTCTTGCCTTGGGTATATTTTGGATGGTTCTTTGAGATCTGTGTGTGTGTAGACTGTTTTCATGTCTAATTCTCTCGTGATCGGGTTTTTCATATAATATTTCTTTAAACATAGTTTTCTAATAAATTTCTCTATCCCTATAAATGTGTCAAATTTATCTATATGTTTGGTGGGGGCAAATTTTAGGCCTTTTTGTAATAGGCTAGATTGTGCTTGAGTTATTTGTGCACTACTTAAATTTATGATCGCATTGTCTTTTAGTGTCTGTGATGATTCTCCCTTCTCCCGCATTTTTCTCTGTCCTCGTCTTGTCTTTCTTGGTGCCGACGTGTGCGTGTTTGGGGTCTGAAAGTGTTGTGATTGTGTTGAGATCTTTGTGTTGGAATCTGATATGAAGTTTGGTTGGTATAGTCTCTGTGATTCATTGTCATTTCTCTGTGGTGATTTGTGTGTTGGTGATTCGGTCTGTGTCTTAAATTGTATTGGTGAACGGGTGATTGGGTTCTTGTTTGTCTGTAATTTGGTTGTGGTGAAGATTCGTGTCTGGTTCTTATTCGATGATGTGGTGGGGTCTGGTCTAAAAAATGAGGTTCTGACAAAGGTTCATATCTGTTAGATGTAGGAATCTTAAATATGTTTGGATTGATGTTGTTGGTTATCTCACCAGATTGTGTTTCATCATTATTAATGATCTTTATTTGTGTTACTTGTTCCTTTTGTTTATTCCAATTAAATTTCTTTGTTTTTTTAGAAATTATTTCTTTTTCAAGTGTGTCTAAGCTTTTACATATCCTTTGTTCCCATTTATTTGTGTTCTCATCTGATATAAACCCCTCTATTGTTTCTTTCAATGAATTAATTTGGGAGGTAGTATCTTGTATTATTTTTGCTCTTCTTTTGATGATCATCTTCTAGGCTATTTTTATTTTTATTATATTTTTAATCTTTAATTTTTATTTTCACTTTTTATTTTTTATATAAAAAGGTCCCTCAACCAATTTTTGGAGAAAGACCTTATACCAAAAGGATTACTGTTCACCAAGGACCCAGCACAAGACCTGGTGAGCAGTGAATTCCAAATACAGTGGGATACTTTTCTGAAAACTCAATCTAGAACCCTAATCACGATGATCATCAAAAGAAGAGCAAAAATAATACAAGATACTACCTCCCAAATTAATTCATTGAAAGAAACAATAGAGGGGTTTATATCAGATGAGAACACAAATAAATGGGAACAAAGGATATGTAAAAGCTTAGACACACTTGAAAAAGAAATAATTTCTAAAAAAACAAAGAAATTTAATTGGAATAAACAAAAGGAACAAGTAACACAAATAAAGATCATTAATAATGATGAAACACAATCTGGTGAGATAACCAACAACATCAATCCAAACATATTTAAGATTCCTACATCTAACAGATATGAACCTTTGTCAGAACCTCATTTTTTAGACCAGACCCCACCACATCATCGAATAAGAACCAGACACGAATCTTCACCACAACCAAATTACAGACAAACAAGAACCCAATCACCCGTTCACCAATACAATTTAAGACACAGACCGAATCACCAACACACAAATCACCACAGAGAAATGACAATGAATCACAGAGACTATACCAACCAAACTTCATATCAGATTCCAACACAAAGATCTCAACACAATCACAACACTTTCAGACCCCAAACACGCACATGTCGGCACCAAGAAAGACAAGACGAGGACAGAGAAAAATACGGGAGAAGGGAGAATCATCACAGACACTAAAAGACAATGCGATCATAAATTTAAGTAGTGCACAAATAACTCAAGCACAATCTAGCCTATTACAAAAAGGCCTAAAATTTGGCCCCACCAAACATATAGATAAATTTGACACATTTATAGGGATAGAGAAATTTATTAGAAAACTATGTTTAAAGAAATATTATATGAAAAACCCGATCACGAGAGAATTAGACATGTCTACACACAAAACAGTCTACACACACACAGATCTCAAAGAACCATCCAAAATATACCCAAGGCAAGAAATTAGTTCAGAAATGGCCACTTTCAGGAAAAACGTGGAAAATGAAATCAGGAAGATTAAAATCAATAAAAATAGGAACAACTTAAACAATAAAGAAATACAAGCAATAAAGGAACTTCAGAATAACGAAAACCTTGCCATCAGACCGGCAGATAAAGGGGGGGCATAGTGATACTAAACACTGAAGACTACAAACAGGAATGTATAAGACAGTTATCAGATACATCAACATATAAACGTATACCATCAGACCCAACAGAAATATTTAAGAAACAACTAATAGAGCATTGTGTATTGGGCCTAAAAAAAGAGATACTAACAGAAAGAGAATACAAGTTCATCACATCCACCCCAGACAGATTGCCCATTTTTTATTGCCTTCCAAAGATTCACAAGACATTAATCAACCCCCCAGGTCGCCCAATCATCTCAGGCATTGGCTCATTAACTTCAAATTTATCCCAGTACATTGATAAAATCTTACAGCCACTAGTAAAAGATATCCCATCTTATATTAAAGATACGACTGATATCATTCAAACTTTAGAAAAATTGCAATTTCAACCACAGTGGCACATCGGGACTATTGACGTAAATTCATTATATACCACTATAGAACACAATAAAGGAATAGAAGCAGTTAATAAACACCTGATAAAATACAGTAAATTCCCAACTGAACAAATAAACTTTATCACCAATGGCATTCAGTTTATACTCCATCATAATTATTTCTGGCATGACTCAAACTATTACCTCCAACAACAAGGGACCGCCATGGGGACCAGGTTCGCCCCCAGCTATGCAAACATTTTTATGGCGCAGTGGGAATTGGATACCATTGCGCCAGAGCTGGGGGAGAACCTGGTCCTCTGGAGGCGATATATAGATGATGTCATATTTGTGTGGCAAGGTGATAAAGAAAGATTGGACACATTCTTGACAAATTTAAACATTAATAAATACAATTTAACATTCACCTCCACAGTTAATAACGATAAAATTGAATTCCTAGACTTAAACATAACAATCAAAGACAACCGCATAATGTGCAACACATTCCAGAAGTCTGTCTTGAGAAACAGCTTTATCTTATACAACAGCTGCCACCTACCCAGATGGCTCCTGAACATCCCTAAGAGCCAATATAGGAGAATAAAGAGAAATTGCTCCATGACAGACAAATTTGAAGAGGAAGCCGCATCGTTAACTAATCAATTTCTTCAAAGAAAATATCCAAAAGAAATACTAGAAACATCTTTAAACGAAGTCAGAAAAATGACTAGGGAAGACTTTTTTAAACAAAATCCTACACAAAACACTAAAGAAGAATCAATAAGAATAATCCTTCCATATAATGCACAATATAGAAACATACAATGCATCATTAAAAATCACTGGCACATACTAACAGCAGATAAATTGATTGGTCCTATATTACCTAACATGCCACTAATCACATTTACAAAAGCACCCAATTTAGGCCTGAAAGTTGCACCATCGGTCAGAAATAAAAAGAACATACCTAGATCACATAATTGGTTGCAAACTAAGGGATTCTTTAGATGCGGAAGATGCGCAAACTGTCACATTACTAAATTCCCCAAAAAAACCATAGAAGTTAGATCTACTACAAATTCACATATGCATAAAATAGAGGACTGCTTCACATGTGACTCTACAGATGTCATATATCTTCTACAGTGTCCATGCAATAAGCAATATATAGGAAGGACCAAAAGATCCCTTAAAAAACGCATTGCGGAACACATAAATAACATAAAAAAAGGTTATCTATTACATACTGTATCAAAGCATTTTAAGGAAGTACACAACCAGGATCCCTCAATACTTACATACACCTGACAGAACAACAGGTGTGCAGGTTGGGGGACACCTGGGAAACAGTGACCATAACATAATAACCTTCCAATTGTCATTCAAAAGAGCGTTTCTTCAGGGAGGAACAAAAATACCAAACTTCAAAAAAGCAAAATTTAGCCAACTAAGAGAGGCCATAGCCCTAACTAACTGGGACAAAGTCCTCAAAAATAAAAATACAGCCACAAAATGGGATATTTTTAAAAGCATCCTAATATCTAATTGTGAGAGGTACATACCATATAGGAATAAAATAATAAGAAACAAGAAAAAACCAATGTGGATAAATAGAACTGTAAAGAAAGCAATAAATGACAAAAAGAAAGCATTTAAATCACTAAAACAGGAGGGGAGTGAGGAAGCATTGAAAAACTATAAGAAAAAAAATAGAATATGTAAAAGACACATAAAAACAGCCAAACTAGAGACCGAGAGATTAATCGCCAAAGAGAGTAAAACTAACCCTAAAATGTTCTTCAATTATATAAATACTAAAAAGTATAAACCTGAAGGTGTCGGCCCCTTACAGAGTAATGAGGGGGGAGTAGCAGAGAGCGATGAGGAGAAAGCGAAGCTACTAAATAACTTTTTCTCCACTGTATTCACTGAGGAAAATAAATGTCAGATGAAATGCAGAGTATAAAAGTAAATTCCCCTTTAAAAGTGTCCTCTCTGACCCAGGAAGAGGTGCAGCAACGTCTTAAAAATATTAAAATAGACAAATCACCAGGACCGGATGGCATACACCCCCGTATCCTAAGAGAATTAAGTAATATAATCGACAGACCCTTATTTCTGATATTTAAGGACTCTATACTGACGGGGAGTGTTCCACAGGATTGGCGCATAGCAAATGTGGTGCCAATATTCAAAAAGGGTCCAAAAACAGAGCCTGGAAACTATAGGCCGGTAAGTTTAACTTCTGTTGTGGGTAAACTGTTTGAAGGTTTTCTGAGAGATGCTATCTTGGAGTACCTCAATGAAAATAAGCAAATGTCTCCATATCAGCATGGCTTCATGAGGGATCGGTCATGTCAAACCAATTTAATCAGTTTCTATGAGGAGGTAAGTTCTAGACTTGACCGCGGCGACTCAATGGATGTCGTATATTTGGACTTCTCCAAAGCGTTTGACAAGGTACCACATAAAAGGTTAGTATACAAAATGAGAATGCTTGGCCTGGGAGAAAATGTCTGTATGTGGGTAAGTAACTGGCTTAGTGATAGAAAACAGAGGGTGGTTATTAACGGTACATACTCAGATTGGGTCACTGTCACTATTGGGGTACCACAGGGGTCTGTATTGGGTCCTATTCTCTTCAATATATTTATTAATGATCTTGTAGAAAGCTTGCACAGTAAAATATCAATTTTTGCAGATGACACTAAACTGTGTAAAGTAATTAACACAGAGGAGGACAGTGCACTGCTACAGCAGGATCTGGATAGAATGGAGGCTTGGGCAGAAAAGTGGCAGATGAGGTTTAACACTGACAAATGTAAGGTTATGCATATGGGAAGGAATAATGCAAGTCACCAGTACATACTAAATGGTAAAGCATTGGGTAACTCTGACATGGAAAAGGACCTAGGAATTTTAGTGAACAGCAAACTAAGCTGCAGAAACCAGTGTCAGACAGCTGATACCAAGGCCAATAAGATAATGGGTTGCATCAAAAGAGGCATAGATGCCCGTGATGAGAACATAGTCCTGCCACTTTACAAATCACTAGTCAGACCACATATGGAGTACTGTGTACAGTTCTGGGCTCCTGTGAACAAGGCAGACATAGCAGAGCTGGAGAGGGTTCAGAGGAGGGCAACTAAAGTGATAACTGGAATGGGTGGACTACAGTACCCAGAAAGATTATCAAAATTAGGGTTATTCACTTTAGAAAAAAGACGACTGAGGGGAGATCTAATAACTATGTATAAATATATCAGAGGTCAGTACAGAGATCTCTCCCATCATCTATTTATCCCGAGGACTGTGACTGTGACGAGGGGACATCCTCTGCGTCTGGAGGAAAGAAGGTTTGTACATAAACATAGAAGAGGATTCTTTACGGTAAGAGCAGTGAGACTATGGAACTCTCTGCCTGAGGAGGTGGTGATGGTAAGTTCACTAAGAGAGTTCAAGAAGGGCCTGGATGTATTTCTGGAGGGTAATAATATTACAGGTTATAGTTACTAGAGATGGGTCGTTGATCCAGGGAGTTATTCTGATTGCCTGACTGGAGTCGGGAAGGAATTTTTCCCCCTAAAGTGAGGAAAATTGGCTTCTACCTCACAGGGTTTTTTTGCCTTCCCCTGGATCAACTTGTAGGAAAACAGGCTGAACTGGATGGACAGATGTCTTTTTTCGGCCTTACAAACTATGTTACTATGTTACTATGTTACTGCTCTGGACAAAATCACAAGACATTGGAGAGGTGGCCATCACATAAAAAACATGTCGCGTTGGGAATCCAGAAGGATTTTTGAATTTAACACTTTGACGCCAAAAGGACTAAATGCGGAAATGGAGATTTTCGGCTTCATATAAAATAGAGAAGATTGGGGCGGACGCCCCTCAGGGACAGACATCACGGTCAGGCTGTCTACACAGCATCGTGATGCTCTCCCCGGGAGGCCTCCGTCCTTATATCTACAATCACACACAGAAGAATAACAAGACCATCGAAATCAATATGTAAAAGAAAATAAAAATAAATACAATGTTGAATAACTAACAATCAATAGAAGGAAATAAAAGTATGATAAGTAACAAATGTAGAAAAATAGGACACTAATAAGTGGAATAAATATACCCACATCCAAGAAAGGCGGACGCCCCTGAGAGACAGACATCACAGTCAGGCTGCATACCCAGCACCGTGATGCGTTCCCTGAGAGGCCCCCGCCCCCATACCCACTCACAAATCACATATATAAAAGAAAATAACATCTAAAACAAGAGACAAATCAATATATATAGAATGAACAAATAAGAACAAATAGTAATAATTATGTTCCTAACAAACAGGACACAAAAAAAAAAAAAAAACCCAAAAATAAATAAAATACCCACCAGTGTGTCTTGAAGCAGACATGCATTTCTTCTCCTGAGAGAAGACTCCACAAAAACCGGGAGAAGAAATAAACAACAAAAAAGAAGAGAATAAACACGGAATATATAACATAAATCTGTGACATACAAAAAAAGATACAAATCCACTTCTATTAACAGTCATCAACAGCTAATAACTAGAGATGAGCGAGTAGTGAAATATTCGAAAGTTCGAAATTCGATTCGAATAGACCGCCATATTCGACTATTCGACCAAATATCGAATCCCATTAAAGTCTATGGGAAAAAAATGCTCGCCACTTGGAAATCTCAATTCGACCACTTGGAGGTCACCAAGTCCACCCTGAAACCTCAGAAAAGGATGCCAACACTGCTGGAATGCAACTGGGACAGCAGGGGAAGCATGTCTGGGTGCATATAACGCGCCCAAGTCGCACTATTACGCCACTATCACAGCCTCTCAACAATACACTCCATACACAATATAACCTCTCTGTAAAGTGAGACCATACAAGGAAACCTTCTTTCCTCTACATTTCCATGGACCCCAAGCCAAACTAGACAAAAAAGAAGATAAAATTCTGCACCCCTTAAAATCACGTTGCATATGACAACCACAGATGGCATAGGCAAGGGGGAAAGCAATCAAGCCATCACTATTTTTCCCTCTGTGCCATCCCTGCCTTGCCCAGGCACATGTCCCAAAACATCATCCACGCCCGAGTAACACGGTTACTGCAAAAGGCCATTTGACCACCAACACTTTGGTTTGAGGCCAGGGATGCTACATCTCCCTGACAGCACACTGGGTGAATGTTGTGGAGGCGGGGACGGGCAAACCTGCTACCCCCACCCAAGTTTTGGGCCTTGGTTCTGTCTGGATTTCCGCAACCCGTACAGACAGCTCGGCAAACCCCTCCTTCTCCTTCTAGATTTGTTAAATCTGTCCACCACCCAGTCAAGTCCACAAAGACCAGTCTCGTCGATAGCCTGCAGAAACTGCAGGGACCTCACTCTGACCCTCCTTCCTCCCACCCTGCCCAATGTTATCAACCCAGTGTTCCCACCCATGCAAGAATCGCAGGAGCTATCTGAGGATTTTGTTTGTTCTGATGCCCAAACACTGGAGCAAGCTCCATCTCTAGCTGATGGTGGTGTGGAACGGGCACTAAAGTGTAAAATTATTAGGGACGATGATGAGACACAGTTGCCAGCAAGGGAGGCTGTTGGAGCAAAGTGAGGCAGTGTAAGAGGAGGTGGTTGAGTATGACGAAGTCAGTGACCCGACCTTGCCCAGTGTCATGTCTAGCAGGTAAAGCAGTGGGGATGTTGAGGGATGCGTAGGACCGCAAAAGGCAGGAAGAGGCCGTGGGCTGGCCAGAGGCTCATGGAGAAGGCAGGCTAGAGCCCGCAGGGCCGCATCTCTTCCCTATAACAGGCCCCCACACAGAGCTCTCCCATCGAGGGCTCTTAGGTCCTTGTTGTGAAAATATTTTAATGAGTGCGCAAAGTTAGCTTGAGGTGAGCCCTCGAAAAAATTATATGGAGGCCCAAGAGGTGAGCCCTCGAAAAAATTAAGTGGAGGCCAAAGAGGTGAGACCTCTTAAAAATTGTATTAAGGCCCAAGCGGTGAGCCATAATAAAAATTGTTTGTAGGCCCAAGAGGTGAGACCTCTTAAAAATTGTTTGTAGGCCCAAGAGGTGAGCCATGATAAAAATTGCTTGTAGGCCCAAGAGGTGAGCCATGATAAAAATTGCTTGTAGGCCCAAGAGGTGAGCCATGATAAAAATTGCTTGTAGGCCCAAGAGGTGAGCCATGATAAAAATTGCTTGTAGGCCCAAGAGGTGAGCCATGATAAAAATTGCTTGTAGGCCCAAGAGGTGAGCCATGATAAAAATTGCTTGTAGGCCCAAGAGGTGAGCCATGATAAAAATTGCTTGTAGGCCCAAGAGGTGAGCCATGATAAAAATTGCTTGTAGGCCCAAGAGGTGAGCCATGATAAAAATTGCTTGTAGGCCCAAGAGGTGAGCCATAAATATATATTTTTTTTTTTTACGGAGCAATTCTACGGCGGTTAAGGAGGAGGAGGAGGTGGAGGAGGAAATGGCACTTCATACAGATGGCACTTCACTTTTGGCTGCTTTCCACTGTTGGAGAAGCAAAGTCCGGGTCAATCCACTTGCTGTTCATTTTGATTAGCGTCAGCCTGTCGGCACTGTCGGTTGACAGGCGGCTGCGCTTATCGGTTATAATGCCCCCGGCTGCGCTGAACACCCTTTCTGATAGCACGCTGGCGGCAGGGCAGGCAAGCACCTCCAAGGCGTACAGGGACAGTTCCAGCCACGTGTCCAACTTGGAGACCCAGTAAGTGTAGGACGCCAAGGGATCGGGGAGGACAGGGGTACAGTCTGCCAGGTACTCCCGCAACATCCGCCGATACTTGTCCCTCCTGCTGATAGCGGGCCCCGCAGTGATGGAAGTTGCATGAGGGGGTGCCATGAACGTGTCCCACACCTTGGAGAGTGTTCCCCTGGTGGCTGTGGGCCTGATCGATGTTGTGGGACTCTGGGAGACCCTCTCCTCTCTGCCGCCAGCGATGGTGGGTGGGAAAATCTCCATCATGTTCTGCACGAGTTCCCTCTGGTATTCCAGCAATCGATTTGTCCTCTCCTCTACCGGAATAAAAGAGGAGACGTTATCTTTATACCGGGGGTCCAGGATTGCGAAGACCCAGTACAGTTTGTTCTCCACTATCCGGACAACACGTGTGTCCCGGGAAAAGCAGCCCAGCATGAAGTCAGCCATGTGTGCCAGACTCTGAATAGGCATGACCTCACTGCCCCCACCAGAAGGATCACTTGCCATTTCCTCCTCTTCCTATTCCGCCTCCTCTCCGCCCCATCCGCGCTGAACCAATGGGACGCACACAGCCTGACTGCTACCCTCGCCGCCAGCATCCTCCTCCTCTTCCACAGCCACCTCCACGTCGTCCTCCTCCTCCTCATCCTCCTCCTGTAACTGCCACCGAGAAGCAGACAAAAGTGTGGTCTGACTGTGTAGCTCCGTTGCGTCTCCTCCTACCCCCGTCTCCTCTGCGTGCAATGCGTTCTCCCTTATTGGGATGAGCGATTCCTTAAGGACGTATAGGAGCGGGATGGTTACGCTCACTATAGCGTCCTGGCTGCTGACCTTCTTGGTGGACTCCTCAAAGATACGCAGTACATCGCATATGTCTGCCATCCATGGCCACTCGTGGTTGGCAAACTGAGGGAGCTGAGTTGGAGGCACGCGTGGATTCATAATCTGGTACTCCATCAATACTCTCTGCTGCTCACACACTCTGGCCAACATGGAATAGGTGGAATTCCAGCGAGTCGGCAGGTCGCACAACAGCCGATGTTCAGGCAAATGGAGGCGTTGCTGGAGTTTTTTTAAGCTAGCAGCAGCTACAGTTGACTTCCGAAAGTGAGCGCACAAGCGCCGCACTTTCACCAGTAGCTCTGCCAGGTTGGGGTAAGTCTTTAGAAATTTTTGGACTACCAGATTAAAAACGTGGGCCAGGCATGGTACGTGATTGAGTTCGGCAAGCTCCAGAGCCGCCACCAGGTTACGGCCGTTATCGCACATGACCATGCCTGGTCCTAGCTGCAGCGGCGACAGCCACATCTCCGTCTGCTGCAATATGGCGTCCCTCACCTCTGGGGCGCTGTGCTTCCTGTCGCCCAAGCTGATGAGCTTAAGCACCGCCTGCTGACGTCTCCCCGCGCCAGTGCTGCAACGCTTCCAGCTAGCGGCTGAGGGCGATGTTAAGGCAGAGGAGGAGGAGGAGGAGGAAGAGGAGGGGGGTGTATCAGATAGGCCATCTCTCTTTGCGACCCCGTCCCCGCTTCCACAACATTCACCCAGTGTGCCGTCAAAGAGATGTATCGTCCCTGGCCGCAAGCGCTTGTCCACGAGTCGGTGGTCAAGTGGACCTTTGCGCTGACTGCGTACCTCAGGGCCCGCCTGATGTTACGCGACACGTGCTGGTGCAGGGCGGGGACGGCACTCCGGGAAAAGTAGTGGCGGCTGGGGACGGAATAGCAAGGTGCGGCAGCCACCATCAGGTCGCGGAAGGCCTGCGTCTCCACAAGCCTAAACGGCAACATCTCCAGGGCCAGCAGTTTGGAGATGTGGCAGTTTAAGGCTTGGGCTTGGGGGGTGACTCGAGGCGTACTTCCGCCTGCGGTCGAACGCCTGCGAGATGGACAGTTCATGGGACGAGGAGTGTGAAGGTGCAGGCGAAGATGCGGGGGAAGGGGAGGCAGCAGGAGAAGGCCCCAAAGTAGTCGAGGCAGAGGCAGATGTGGAGGTGTCCAGGCTGGAGGTCTGGACCGCAGTGGCAGCACACAACAAAGGGGAAGAGGCAGTGGCAGGAAGACCTGGCGCAGGTTGTATTGCGTTTGCTCTCTCCCACTCAGCCCAGTGCTTGACTTCCAAGTGACGCCGCATGCCTGAGGTGGTCATATTGCTCTTCTCAGAGCCCCTACTCAGTTTTGAGTGGCAGAGTGTGCAAACCGCGCTCAGTTTGTCATCCGCACAAACATTAAAAAATCTCCACACCACAGAAGTACGAGGCCTCGATGGGGGAGCTTCGCGCGACTGCCTGCTGCCGGGAACAGCTTCGGCCCTGCTGGCTGTGGCCTCACTTCTCTGTCTGGACTGTCCTCTGCCTCTGGACATCCCTCTGCCTGTGGACATCCCTCTGCCTGTGGACATCCCTCTGCCTCTGGACATCCCTCTGCCTCTTGCTGCCTTTTTCGGTGCTGCGCAGACCACCACCTCTCCACTGGTTTCCCCGCTGGACATCACCCCTGGCCAAGTGGGGTCGGTCATTTCGTTATCCACCACCTCCTCTTCCACTTCCTCACTCTGCTCCTCCTCCTGCCCACTGGACATTCCAACAGCCTCCCTTGATGGCAACTGCGTCTCATCATCATCATCGCTCATGATAACAGATGCTGGTTCAGGGTCCACATCAGCAGGAGATGGCAAATACTCAAGTGGTTGGGCATCACTACAAACAAATTCCTCTGGTAGCTCCAGGGATTCTTCCGGCACATCTGAAAAAGGACCCGAAAAGAGCTCCTGGGAGGGGTCAAGGGTGGGATGACTCTGTTGGCCAGGTGTGGAGGAAGGAGGGTCAGAGTGAGACTGTGTGGATGACTGGCTGGTGGACAACTGTGTGGAAGCGCTATCGGCTATCCATTGCACCACCTGTTCACACTGCTCAGGCCTCAAAAGCGGTGTAACCCACCCCCTGCTTAACTGTCCCATAAAGGCAGGGATTCTGGATGAGCGGAATCCTGGCTGCCCCTCACCAGCACGCATTGTATCCCCACTGGCTTCAACAAGGCCCCCAACAGCATTTCCGCGCCCCCGTCCTCGTCCACGTCCACGTCCGATTCCGCTAGGCCCTCCGCATTTTTTTTTTTTTGTTACAATATTTGGCGTACACAGCCGTATTACTACCAGGTCAGACGGTGTGTATTAACACACGGTATATAAAAGAGTTTTGCAGGCACGCAGAACGCACAATACAGGTGCCAAATAAAAGGCCTTTTTTTTAAATATTTCTGATTACACAGCCGTGTACTAACAGGTCAGACGGTGGGTATTAACAGCACGTATATAAAAGAGTTTTGCAGGCACGCAGAACGCACAATACAGGTGCCAAATAATAGGCCTTTTTTTTAATATTTCTAGGTACACAGCCGTGTACTACAAGGTCAGACGGTGTCTATTAACACCACGTATATAAAAGAGTTTTGCAGGCACGCAGAACGCACAGTACAGGTGCCAAATAAAAGGCCTTTTTTATATATTTCTAGGTACACAGCCGTGTACTAACAGGTCAACGGTGGGTATTAACAGCACGTATATAAAAGAGTTTTGCAGGCACGCAGAACGCACAGTACAGGTGCCAAATAAAAGGACTTTTTTTAAAATATGTCTGATTACACAGCCGTGTACTAACAGGTCAGACGGTGGGTATTAACAGCACGTATATAAAAGAGTTTTGCAGGCACGCAGAACGCACAATACAGGTGCCAAATAAAAGGCCTTTTTTAATATTTCTAGGTACACAGCCGTGTACTACAACGTCAGACGGTGTGTATTAACACCACGTATATAAAAGAGTTTTGCAGGCATGCAGAACGCACAGTACAGGTGCCAAATAAAAGGCCTTTTTTTTAATATTTCTAGGTACACAGCCGTGTACTAACAGGTCAGACGGTGGGTATTAACAGCACGTATATAAAAGAGTTTTGCAGGCACGCAGAACGCACAGTACAGGTGCCAAATAAAAGGACTTTTTTTTAAATATGTCTGATTACACAGCCGTGTACTAACAGGTCAGACGGTGGGTATTAACAGCACGTATATAAAAGAGTTTTGCAGGCACGCAGAACGCACAATACAGGTGCCAAATAAAAGGCCTTTTTTATAATATTTCTAGATACACAGCCATGTACTACAAGGTCAGACGGTGTGTATTAACACCACGTATATAAAAGAGTTTTGCAGGCACGCAGAACGCACAGTACAGGTGCCAAATAAAAGGCCTTTTTTTTAATATTTCTAGGTACACAGCCGTGTACTAACAGGTCAGACGGTGGGTATTAACAGCACGTATATAAAAGAGTTTTGCAGGCAAGCAGAACGCACAGTACAGGTGCCAAATAAAAGGACTTTTTTTTAAAATATGTCTGATTACACAGCCGTGTACTAACAGGTCAGACGGTGGGTATTAACAGCACGTATATAAAAGAGTTTTGCAGGCACGCAGAACGCACAGTACAGGTGCCAAATAAAAGGCCTTTTTTAATATTTCTAGGTACACAGCCGTGTACTAACAGGTCAGACGGTGGTTATTAACAGCACGTATATAAAAGAGTTTTGCAGGCACGCAGAACGCACAGTACAGTTGCCAAATAAAAGGACTTTTTTTTAAATATGTCTGATTACACAGCCGTGTACTAACAGGTCAGACGGTGGGTATTAACAGCACGTATATAAAAGAGTTTTGCAGGCACGCAGAACGCACAGTACAGGTGCCAAATAAAAGGACTTTTTTTTAAATATGTCTGATTACACAGCCGTGTACTAACAGGTCAGACGGTGGGTATTAACAGCACGTATATAAAAGAGTTTTGCAGGCACGCAGAACGCACAATACAGGTGCCAAATAAAAGGCCTTTTTTTAAAATATTTCTAGGTACACAGCCGTGTACTACAAGGTCAGACGGTGTGTATTAACACCACGTATATAAAGGAGTTTTGCAGGCATGCAGAACGCACAGTACAGGTGCCAAATAAAAGGCCTTTTTTTAAATATTTCTAGGTACACAGCCGTGTACTAACAGGTCAGACGGTGGGTATTAACAGCACGTATATAAAAGAGTTTTGCAGGCACGCAGAACGCACAGTACAGGTGCCAAATAAAAGGACTTTTTTTTAAATATGTCTGATTACACAGCCGTGTACTAACAGGTCAGACGGTGGGTATTAACAGCACGTATATAGAAGAGTTTTGCAGGCACGCAGAAAGCACAATACAGGTGCCAAATAAAAGGCCTTTTTTATAATATTTCTAGGTACACAGCCGTGTACTACAAGGTCAGACGGTGTGTATTAACACCACGTATATAAAAGAGTTTTGCAGGCACGCAGAACGCACAGTACAGGTGCCAAATAAAAGGCCTTTTTTTAATATTTCTAGGTACACAGCCGTGTACTAACAGGTCAGACGGTGGGTATTAACAGCACGTATATAAAAGAGTTTTGCAGGCACACAGAACGCACAGTACAGGTGCCAAATAAAAGGACTTTTTTTTAAATATGTCTGATTACTCAGCCGTGTACTAACAGGTCAGACGGTGGGTATTAACAGCACGTATATAAAAGAGTTTTGCAGGCACGCAGAACGCACAGTACAGGGGCCAAATAAAAGGACTTTTTTTTAAATATGTCTGATTACACAGCCGTGTACTAACAGGTCAGACGGTGGGTATTAACAGCACGTATATAAAAGAGTTTTGCAGGCACGCAGAACGCACAATACAGGTGCCAAATAAAAGGCCTTTTTTTAAATATGTCTGTTAACACAGCCGTGTACTAACAGGTCAGACGGTGGGTATTAACAGCACGTATATAAAAGAGTTTTGCAGGCACGCAGAACGCACAATACAGGTGCCAAATAACAGGACTTTTTTTTAAATATGTCTGAGTACACAGCCGTGTACTAACAGGTCAGATGGTGGGTATTAACAGCACGTATATAAAAGAGTTTTGCAGGCACGCAGAACGCACAATACAGGTGCCAAATATCAGGACTTTTTTTTAAATATGTCTGAGTACACAGCCGTGTACTAACAGGTCAGACGGTGGGTATTTACACCTGGTATACAAAAAGGGTATTGCAGGCACACAGAACCCAGAACACTAGAGCCAAAGAAACTGTATTTAAAAAAAAAAATGTACACAGCCGTATACTGCCAGAAGATCAAATGGTGCATATACACACTAGGTATATAACAGGGTTTTGCAGCCAAAAAGAACGCAGAACAGTAGTGCCAAATATAGTTTGGTATGTAGCAGAGCACCTAATAAACCACTAATGCCTCTCTCTGTCCCTACTCCAGCAGCTATCCCTGAATACAGCAGCCGTTCTCTGCAGAGTGTATATAGTAGTAAAGCTATCACTGTACTGCACTATAGTAGCCCTGATAAGGGCTTTTAATCACGCTCCTGCCTGTCCAACAGCTAAAACCTATCTCTCCCTTCTCCAGCCAGTCCCTGACTAAGTTCACGCAGCATATGCCACAGAGCAGGAAGACCTGAGTTATTAATATTCGAGGTCACGTGGTTTTTCCAGCCAATCCATGTAGACGCCGTTTTCGCGCTGCCAGCGTGCTCCGCGGGCCTGTCATACCCCCCCTGCATGGTGATTGGTGGAAAAAGAGCACCAGGGAAGGTGGGAGGGGAAACGAATTCTAAGTGCGCCATCGCCGTTATATTCGATCGAAATCGAGTATGCCGAATAGCGTAATATTCGATCGAATACCGGCTCGATCGAACACTACTCACTCATCTCTACTAATAACCATACATATCCTGGAAAGTCATCATTTATGATATATGAGATATGATAGATGCACAAAAATGTCCCCTACACATATGACGTAGATACCCACCATATATTTCTTTCCTTCACTGGTTATTATATAACTCTTGAATTATGGACTATTCATTATATTATACTGCACTTATTACGTGATCTAATGACAGGTTGGACTATATGAAGGAATATAATTACATCTTCCCTTAAATATATGCAATGTTTTGATGTTTTGCACACAAGGGGTTAATGTAATGAAGAACCAAATCCCTCCAAGCAACTAATTAAGCCAATTTTCAACAGTTGAACCCTATAAAAACCCAAAAGATAGCAGATCCCACTACCATTGAGAAAGGGGGCAGAGCAGACCCCCGAAACGCGTTTGGTGAAGTAAAGGGATTTGCTACACTCTAGAAAAAGAGACGTCTCAAATAAAAATAACAAACACCACGGAGAAATTATATTGCTAAAGATGACAAACATCATAACATAATTATCCTCTACCAACTCAGACCGGGCGATAGGAGACTCATGAGACTCCCATACAGCTCAAGCGCAGAAACCCACGTGGGACGCCACGTGGAACGCTGAAGTTTGGAGGAAAAGCGCGTGCCTTCACACCAGCCTGGGATACGAGCCGGGACATCGAGACCACAACGCTCCAGGACTCTCCAGCTCTAACGGCATCGGAGCGGTAATGTACTAAACCATATATAGGGATTATACTTACGATGTTATCTTTATACCTTTATAAGGAACTATTTACCGCTGCGATTTTCAGTTTGAACTTAACAATAAGACTGCGCTATTCAGAGATTCATTGCGCCACTCAGAGATTTATTGTCAAAAAAATCTGGATATAGAAACAATATACTATACAACCTACTATCTGACTGTGTTTCAAAAAGGTTAAATCATACAGCAGTGGGATTCCTGTTGGATACAATACAATATATAACTAACTCCACTATAAATATCTACGTGGTACCAAACGAGGAGAACTCAATTCCATTTCATCTTCTAGGCTATTTTTATTGTTATTATATTTTTAATCTTTAATTTTTATTTTCACTTTTTATTTTTTATTTTCTATTAATTCTTCTTTTTATTGAATATATTTGAGATTTTTGTGATTTTATAGTACTGGGCCCAGAAAACTATAGTTATATTTGAAATAAATGTTATTTTAAACAGAGCACCGCTTAGCACTATAATTATTAGTACTGTGTCATTATATGTACCAACACTATTAGTACCATCTGTATTATTGTTGAATACATACAAACTACACTTGGAGACCATTTCTCCTACATTGAAGACCAACCTAAATGAGAGTGTGCCCACTCACACAATATTATTCTGAAATTTTTAGAGGACTTTTGGGGTTATGAGTCAAGGGTGAGAGCACCTTGTATTCACTTCTCTATTCTGGTGAGCCACTACATTTATAATTTCAAAAAAAAATATAAAAAAAAAAATATATAAAAATAATTAGTTGTATTTGTTGTTTTAGCTGAGTAATACAAATCCATTTCACACAGCTGCGTGTAACCTTTCTGTGTGTCACAGTTCAGCACACTCACTCCAATCCGTATATTCTGTCCAGGTGACACTTTCTGTACGTCACAGAATAGAAACAAGTCATTTGCTACCTGTCACGTATACAGCTTGATCCTAAAAATCTCTGTGCGACATTTGTCTGGGTCGCAGTCTAAATAGCCACCGTCAGTAGGGTGTCAGTCAGCTCTATGATAGTTTCTGCATGTCACGTTTAAAAAAAAACAAAACCAAAAAATAAAAAAATAAAAAAATATATATAAAAATAATTAGTTGTATTTGTTGTTTTAGCTGAGTATTACAAATCAATTTCACACAGCTAAGGGTCGAGGACGTGGGCGTGGGCGGGGGCATTCAATTACTGCAGGGGGCAGAGGCTGTGGTCCTGGGCAGGGTGAGACAGTACCTGCTGATGAGTGAGCTGTGGAACGCCGAGAGCTACACTCCCTAGCTTCATGTCTCAACTTACAGGGACACGTGGTAGAGGACTGTTGAAACCACAACAGTGTAAACAACTGATCTCGTGGATTGCGGACAATGCTTCAAGTAATTTGTCCACCAGTCAGTCTTCCACGCAGTCCACCCATGTTACCCAAGGGAGCACTCCTCTGGCTCCTCCACCTCACCCTCCTATCCCCCAGTCTGCCCCCTCCCAGGAAAATATTTAATGCGATCCGGCATACTCTCAGGAACTGTTTTCTGGACCCTTCCCAGAGTCACAAACCACTTCTCAGGTTGCTGCTGACCTCGTTCCCGATGCCCAAGTTTTCCAACTGTCGCAGTCTGTGGGTGATGATGATGATGACAATGTTGAGTTAGTGGAAGAAGTTTGTAAAGAGGTGTCAGACGATGAGGAGACACGGTTGTCAGACAGTGGTGAAGTTGTTGTCAGGGGAGGAATTCCGAGGGGGGAGCAGACTGAGGAATCGGAGGATGACGAGGTGACTGACCCAAGCTGGGTTGATATGCCGAGTGAAGACAGTGCTTCTGAGGCGGAGGCGAGTGCTGCACCAGAACAGGTTGTAAGAGGCAGTGGTGTGGCCAGAGGGAGAAGCAGGGCCAGAGCTGGTGCATCAGCAGCAACTGTTTCACGTAGTGAAGCTCCCGTGGCGAGGCCTAGATGTTCGCAAGTCTGGAGGTTCTTTAAAGAAAGTGAGGATGACCGACGGACTGTGGTGTGCAACCTGTGCCACACCAGGATTCCACTCAATGGAACCAAGGCCGTTCACCACCTCCTGCGGGTCACACCACTGCTCCTTCCCCTGTGTCACTCGCTGCCTCTGCTAGTCAACCCCCTGCGTCACTCGCTGCCTCTGCTAATCAACCCCCTGCGTCACTCGCTGCCTCTGCTAGTCAACCCCCTGCCCAGGACCCCGGCACGAGCGCCTCCCGCCAGAAAACCACACCTTCGCCTCCATGATCCTCCACAGTGTCCACCAACGTGTCCCAGCGCAGCGTTCAGCTGTCTTTACAGCAGATGCTGGAGCGCAAGAGGAAATACCCACATGCCCAAGCCCTCAACGTCCACATCTCCAAATTGCTTAGCCTGGAGATGTTGCCCTATAGGCTGGTAGAGACCGAGGCCTTTCGCAATCTCATGGCGGGGGCTGCCCCTCGGTATTCGGTCCCCAGCCGCCACTATTTTTCCCGATGTGCCGTCCCAGCCTACACCAGCACGTGTCACAGAACATCATCCGTGCCCTGACCAACGCTGTTTCTGAGAAGGTCCACCTAACCACGGACACGTGGACAAGTGCTGCCGGGCAGGGACACTATATCTCACTGACGGCACATTGGGTTAACTTGGTGGAGGCTGGGACCGAGAATTACCCTGGGGCCGCTCATGTACTGCCCACACCGAGGATTGTGGGGCCTACCTCGGTCACGGTCTCTCAGAAGTACTATGCCTCCTCCTCCTCCGACCCCTCCTCCTCCTCCTCCACCGAATTACCATCCGTGGGCACGGTAGCTCTAGGCGCAGCAGCAGTGCCGTGGGTAAGCTCAAGCAGGCGGTGCTCAAACTGCTGAGCTTAGGTGACAAAAGACACACCGCCCAAGAGCTGTTACAGGGCATCACGGCGCAGACTGATGTGTGGCTGGCACCGCTGAACCTCAAGCCAGGCATGGTTATGTGTGATAACGGGCGTAACCTGGTGGCGGCTCTGCAACTCGGCAGACTGACACATGTGCCATGCCTGGCCCACGTGTTCAATCTCATAGTTCAGCGGTTCCTCAAGACATACCCCAATCTGTCTGATTTGCTCTCCAAGGTGCGCCGCATCTGTGCGCATTTCCGCAAGTCGACCACAGATGCTGCCACTCTCAGGCAGCGCAGCGCCACCTACAACTGCCCGCTCACCGACTGTTGTGCGACGTGCCCACGAGATGGAATTCGACATTAAACATGTTATCCAGAGTTTACCAGCAGCGCAGAGCAATTGTAGACTGCCAGATGTCAACTTCCACCAGAACTGGTAGTCAGGTTAGTCAGATTCCTCAAGTCTACAATGAGGAGTGGACGTGGATGTCTGATATCTGCCAGGTGTTGAGCAACTTTGAGGAGTCAACACAGATGGTCAGCGGCGATGCCGCCATTATCAGCCTCACCATCCCGCTGCTTGCCTGTTGAAAAACTCACTGCTCAGCATCAAGTCGGATGCTTTGTGCTTGTCACAAGAGAGGGTGGAGGAAGATACGTCGCTTGATAGCCAGAGCACCCTCTGGTCTGTTTCTCAGCGCGTATCAGAGGAGGGGGATGAGGATGAGGAGGAAGAGGATGAGAATGTCGGCGAGACAGTAGAGGGTACCAGTGCTCAGTCCTTAACTCTTGAGCGTGTATGGGCTGAAGAGGAGGACTTGGAGGAGGAGGAGGAGGAGGAGGAAATGGAGAGTCAGGCCAGTGAGGAGAGGGAATTTCTTGCGTGTTGGGACTCTGGCGCACATGGCAGACTTCATGTTAGGCTGCCTATCTCGTGACCCTCGCGTTAGAAGAATTTTTTCAAACACCGATTACTGGGTGTTCACTCTCCTGGACCCACGGTACAAGCAGAACCTTTCCACTCTCATCCCTGCAGAGGAAAGGAGTATGAGAGTGAATAGATATCAACAGGGCCCTGGTGCACAAGCTGAAACAATTCTTCCCATCTGACGCCGCTA
>ONZH01029849.1:0-26187 GCA_900303285.1 Rhinella marina | reverse complement strand
GCAGGAGGTTCCTATGTTCTTCTATGGCAGGAGGTTCTATGTCTCTTATGGCAGGAGGTTCCTATGTCTCTTATGGCAGGGGGGCCTATGTCTCTTATGGCAGGGGTTCCATATGTCTCTTAGGCAGGAGGTTCTATGTCTCTTATGGCAGGAGGTTCCTATGTCTCTTAATGGCAAAGGAGGTTCCTATGGCAGGAGGTCTCTTATGGGCGATGTTCTATTCTCTTATGGCAGAGGTTCTATGTCTCTTATGGCAGGAGGTTCCTATGTCTCTTTATGGCAGGAGGTTCCATGTCTCTTATGGAGGAGGGTATCCTATATGTTCTCTTATGGCAGGAGGTTCCTATGTTCCTTATGGCAGGAGGTTCTATGTCTTTATGGCAGAGGTTCCTATGTCTCTTATGGCAGGGTTCCTATGTCTCTTATGGCAGGAGGGTTCTTATATGCTCTTATAGGTTCCTATGTCTCTTATGGCAGGAGGTTCCTATGTCTCTTATGGCAGGAGGTTCCTAATGTCTCTTATGGCAGGAGGTTCCTATGTCTCTTATGGCAGGGGTTCCTCTATAGGAGGTTCCTGTCTCTTATGGCAGGGTTCCTATGCTTATGGCAGGAGGTGTTCCTATGTTCTCTTATGGCAGGATGTTCTTATGTTCTCTATGGCAGGAGGTTCTCTATGTTCTCTCTATGGGCAGAGGTTCCTATGTTCTCTTATGGCAGGAGGTTCCTATGTCTCTTATGGCAGGAGGTTCCTCTGTCTCTATGGCAAGGAGGTTCCTATGTCTCTTATGGCAGGAGTTCTCTATGTCTCTATATGGCAGGAGGTTCCTATGTCTCTTATGGCAGGAGGTTCCTATGTCTCTTATGGCAGGAGGTTCCTATGTCTCTTATGGCAGGAGGTTCCTATGTCTCTTATGGCAGGAGGTTCCTATGTCTCTTATGGCAGGAGGTTCCTATGTCTCTATGGCAGGAGGAGGTCCTATGCTTATGGCAGGAGGTTCCTTGTCCTTATGGCAGGGTATGTCTCTTATGGCAGGATTCCTATTCTCTTTATAGGGTTCCTATGTCTCTTATGTTCCTATGTCTCTTATGGCAGGAGGTTCCTATGTCTCTTATGGCAGAGGTTCCTTGTCTCTTATGGCAGGAGGTTCCTATGTCAGGAGGTCTTATGCAGGAGGTTCCTATGTCTCTTATGGCAGGAGGTTCCTATGTCTCTTATGGCGGAGGTTCCTATGTTCTCTTATGGCAGGAGGTTCCTATGTCTCTTATGGCAGGAGGTTCCTATGTTCTTATGGCAGGAGGTTCCTATGGTCTCTTATGGCAGGAGGTTCCTATGTTCTCTTATGGCAGGAGTTCTCTTTATGGCAGGAGGTTCCCATGGCAGGAGGTTCCTATGTTCTCTGGCAGGAGGTTCCTATGTCTCTTATGCAGGAGGTTCCTATGCTTATGGCAGGAGTTCCTATGTCCTATATGTTCTCTTATGGCAGGAGGTTCCTATGTATGTGCAGGAGGTTCCTATGTCTCTTATGGCAGGAGGTTCCTCTGTCCTATGTCTCTTATGGCAGGAGGTTCCTATGTCTCTTTATGGCAGGAGGGTATGCTCTCTTATGGCAGGAGGTTCCTATGTCTCTTATGCAGGAGGTTCCTATGTTCCTGGCTTCTCTTATGGCAGAGGTTCCTGTCTCTTATGGCGGGAGGTTCCTATGTCTCTTATGGCAGGGTTCTCGTCTCTTATGGCAGGAGGTTCTATGTCTCTTATGGCAGGAGGTTCCTATGCTCTTATGCAGGAGGTCTTATGTCTATTATGGCAGGAGGTTCCTATGTCTCTTATGGCAGGAAGGTCTTATGTCTCTTATGGCAGGAGGTTCCTATGTTCTCTTATGGCAGGAGGCTTATGGCAGGAGGTTCCTCTTATGGCAGGAGTTCCTTATGTTCTCTTTATGGCAGGAGGCCTATGTTCAGCAGAGGTTCTCTTATGGCAGGAGTTCCTACTATTCCTTATGGCAGGAGGTCCTATGTCTCTTATGGCAGGAGGTCCTATGTCTCTTATGGCAGGAGGTTCCTATGTCTCCTATGGCAGGAGGTTCCTTATGTTTCCTATGTTCTTATGGCAGGAGGTTCCTATGTTCTCTTATGGCAGGAGGTCTCCTTATGGCAGGAGGTTCCTATGTCTCTTATGGCAGGAGGTTCCTATTCTCTTATGCAGGAGGGGTTCCTGTCTCTTATGGCAGAGGAGTTCCTATTCTCTTATGGCAGGAGGTTCCTATGTCCTCTTCTATGGCAGGAGGTTCCTATGTCTCTTATGGCTTATGTCTCTATGGCAGGAGGGTCTCTATGGCAGGAGTTCCTATGTCTCTTATGGCAGGAGGTTCCTATGTTCTCTTATGGCAGGAGGTTCCTATGTCTCTTATGGCAGGAGGTTGCCTATGTTCTCTTATGGCAGGAGGTTCCTATGTCTCTTATGGCAGGAGGTTCCTATGTCTCTTATGGCAGGAGGTTCCTATGTTATGGCAGGGGTTCTTATTCTCTTATGGCAGGAGTTTCTTATGTCTTTATCCTATGGCAGGAGGTTCTGTCTCTTATGCAGGAGGTTCTATGTCTTATGGCAGGAGGTTCCCTCTCTTATGGCAGGTTCCTATGTCTTTATGGCAGGAGGTTCCTGGCAGGAGTTCCTGTCTCTCTTATGTCTCTTATGGCAGGAGGGATGGCAGGAGGTTCCTATGTCTATGGCAGGAGGTTCCTATGTCTCTTATGGCAGGAGGTTCTATGTCTCTTATGCAGGAGGGTTCCTATGTTCTTATGGCAGGAGGTTATGTTCTCTTATGGTCTCTTATGGAGGAGGATATGTTCCAGTCTCTTATGGCAGGAGGTTCCTATGTTCTCTTATGGCAGGAGGTTCCTATGTCTTTATGGCAGGAGGTTCCCTTCTTCCTGTACCTAGGCTGGATATACAGGTAACAGTAAATGAAAGCAGTTTCCTCCTTGAAATTCCTTTAGGAATAGAGAAATCATCATTCTGATGAAAAATGAAGCTGAGCCGTAAATTATCATTTTCTGCTTTTCTCGAGTGTTTTATAGTTTATGATAACCATGAATGAGCAATCGAGGACTCAATCCCCGATGATGAGGATTTTTTTTGGAATATTACATAGCTCAGTATTTGAAGTCGATTTTAATGGTTGTCAGCGGACATCTTAATCCCCGGCAGATAAGTCTCTGAGCTCTCATATCGCTGATTGCACTGAATAGCAAATCACTAGACGAGCGCGGCAGCACTCAACACCACCCCGGAGGTAGAAGTAAGGGCCGCTCCTGGAGAGGGGGTTGGATCCTGTTCAAAATAATTGCACTGAAGGAAGTGTCATTGCTGAGCAGATGTTTGGTGAGAAGTTCTCCGGGCATCACAAACCTGTCCACCTCTTCATTTACTACAAGGTGGCCCAAGAAAAAGTAGCCTCAGGTGTGATAGGTAGTGATGAGCGAGCATGCCCTCCCCGCACCAAGACGGATGGATCCTCCATTGACTTAAATGGAGTTCATGACGGATCCGTCACCTTACCTTTCCCAGCAGCTCTCTCCTCCCTCCAGCAGGTGGCTCTGTGGTGAAACTTATCATTGTGTGCGCCGTCTTCCTGCTGGGACAGGTCGGGAGCTGCTGGGAAAGGTAAGTTTAAACACCAGCCCCCCCCCCCCTTTAGTGTCTGTGTCATGTTTTTTTTTTTTTTTTTTCAGGACCCATGTAAACGAGACACCCTCCCCTCTTCTGAGCCTAGTTTAATCCTATTGACTTTAATTATACTCGGGTGCTCGATCATCACTAGTGATAGGCTGTCTGCACACATATCCCTCGGTGGGTATATAAGGTGTGATAGGCTGTCCTGCACACATATCCCTCAGTGGGTATATAAGGTGTGATAGGCTGTCTGCACACATATCCCTCGGTGGGTATATAAGGTTGATAGGCTGTCTGCACACATATCCCTCGGTGGTATATAAGGTGTGATAGGCTGTCTGCACACATATCCCTTGGTGGTATATAAGGTGTGATAGGCTGTCTGCACACATATCCCTCGGTGGGTATATGAGGTGTGATAGGCTGTCTGACACATATCCTCGGTGGCATATAAGATGTGATAGGCTGTCTGCACACATATCCTCGTGGGTATATAAGGTGTGATAGGCGGTCTGCACACATATCCCTCGGTGGGTATATAAGTGTGATAGGCTGTCTGTACACATATCCTCGGTGGGTATATAAGATGTGATAGGCTGTCTGTACAACATATCCTCGGTGGGTATATAAGATGTGATAGGCTGTCTGCACACATATCCTCGGTGGTATATAAGTGTGATAGGCTGTCTGCACACATATCTCGGTGGGTATATAAGGTGTGATAGGCTGTCTGCACACATATCCCTCGGTGGGTATTATAAGGATGTGATAGGCTGTCTGCACACATATCCCTCGGTGGTATATAAGATGTGATAGGCTGTCTGCACACATATCCCTCGGTGGGTATATAAGATGTGATAGGCTGTCTGCACACATATCCCTCGTGTGGGTAATAAGATGTGATAGGCTGTCTGTACACATATCCCTCGGTGGGTATATAAGGGATGTGATAGGCTGTCTGTACACATATCCCTCGGTGGGTATATAAGATGTGATAGGCTGTCTGCACACATATCCCTCGGTGGGTATATAAGGTGTGATAGGCTGTCTGCACACATATCCCTCGGCGAGTAATATAAGATGTGATAGGCTGTCTGCACACATATCCCTCGGTGGGTATATAAGATGTGATAGGCCTGTCTGTACACATATCCCTCAGTGGGTATATAAGGGATGTGATAGGCTGTCTGTACACATATCCCTCGGTGGGTATATAAGATGTGATAGGCTGTCTGCACACATATCCTCGGTGGGTATATAAGATGTGATAGGCTGTCTGTACACATATCCCTCAGTGGGTATATAAGGGATGTGATAGGCTGTCTGTACACATATCCCTCAGTGGGTATATAAGGATGTGATAGGCTGTCTGTACACATATCCCTCGGTGGGTATATAAGATGTGATAGGCTGTCTGCACACATATCCTCGGTGGGTATATAAGGTGTGTGATAGGCTGTCTGTACACATATCCCTCGTGGGTATATAATGTGTGATAGGCTGTCTGCACACATATCCCTCGGTGGGTATATAAGGTGTGATAGGCTGTCTGCACACATATCCCTCGGCGGTATATAAGGTGTGATAGGCTGTCTGCACACATATCCCTCGGTGGGTATATAAGGTGTGATAGGCTGTCTGTACACATATCCCTCGGTGGGTATATAAGGGGTGATAGGCTGTCTGCACACATATCCCTCGGTGGGATATATAAGATGTGATAGGCTGTCTGCACACATATCCCTTGGTGGGTATATAAGGTGTGTGATAGGCTGTCTGCACACATATCCCTCGGTGGGTATATAAGGTGTGATAGGCTGTCTGCACACATATCCCTCGGTGGGTATATAAGGTGTGATAGGCTGTCTGCACACATATCCCTCGGGGTATATAAAGGTGTGATAGGCTGTCTGCACACATATCCCTCGGTGGGTATATAAGGTGTGATAGGCTGTCTGCACACATATCCCTCGGTGGGTATATAAGGTGTGATAGGCTGTCTGCACACATATCCCTCGGTGGGTATATAAGGGTGTGATAGGCTGTCTGCACACATATCCCTCGGTGGTATATAAGATGTGATAGGCTGTCTGCACACATATCCCTCGGTGGGTATATAAGGTGTGATAGGCTGTCTGCACACATATCCCTCGGTGGGTATATAAGATGTGATAGGCTGTCTGCACACATATCCCTCGGTGGGTATATAAGGGATGTGATAGGCTGTCTGTACACATATCCCTCGGTGGTATATAAGATGTGATAGGCTGTCTGCACACATATCCCTCGGTGGGTATATAAGGTGTGATAGGCTGTCTGCACACATATCCCTCGGTGGGTATATAAGGTGTGTGATAGGCTGTCTGCACACATATCCCTCGGGGTATATAAGGTGTGATAGGCTGTCTGTACACATATCCCTCGGTGGGTATATAAGGTGTGATAGGCTGTCTGCACACATATCCCTCGGTGGGTATATAAGATGTGATAGGCTGTCTGCACACATATCCTCGGTGGGTATATAAGGTGTGATAGGCTGTCTGCACACACATATCCCTCGGTGGGTATATAAGGTGTGATAGGCTGTCTGCACACATATCCCTCGGTGGGTATATAAGGATGTGATAGGCTGTCTGCACACATATCCCTCGGTGGGTATATAAGGTGTGATAGGCTGTCTGCACACATATCCCTCAGTGGGTATATAAGATGTGATAGGCTGTCTGTACACATATCCCTCGGTGGGTATATAAGGTGTGATAGGCTGTCTGCACACATATCCCTCGGTGGGTATATAAGGTGTGATAGGCTGTCTGCACACATATCCCTCGGTGGGTATATAAGGTGTGATAGGCTGTCTGCACACATATCCCTCGGTGGGTATATAAAGGTGTGATAGGCTGTCTGCACACATATTCCTCGGTGGGTATATAAGGTGTGATAGGCTGTCTGCACACATATCCTCGGTGGGTATATAAGGTGTGATAGGCTGTCTGCACACATATCCCTCGGTGGGTATATAAGGTGTGATAGGCTGTCTGCACACATATCCCTCGGTGGGTATATAAGGGGTGTGATAGGCTGTCTGCACACATATCCCTCGGTGGGTATATAAGGTGTGATAGGCTGTCTGCACACATATCCCTCGGTGGGTATATAAGGTGTGATAGGCTGTCTGCACACATATCCCTCGGTGGGTATATAAGGTGTGATAGGCTGTCTGCACACATATCCCTCGGTGGGTATATAAGGTGTGATAGGCTGTCTGCACACATATCCCTCGGTGGGTATATAAGGTGTGTGATAGGCTGTCTGCACACATATTCCTCGGTGGGTATATAAGGTGTGATGGCTGTCTGCACACATATCCCTCGGTGGATATATAAGATGTGATAGGCTGTCTGCACCACATATCCCTCGGTGGGTATATAAGGGGTGTGATAGGCTGTCTGCACACATATCCCTCGGTGGGTATATAAGATGTGATAGGCTGTCTGCACACATATCCCTTGGTGGGTATATAAGGTGTGATAGGCTGTCTGCACACATATCCCTCAGTGGGTTATATAAGGGCTGTGATAGGCTGTCTGCACACATATCCCTCGGTGGGTATATTAAGGTTGTGATAGGCTGTCTGCACCATATCCCTCGGTGGGTATATAAGGTGTGATAGGCTGTCTGCACACATATCCCTCAGTGGGTAATATAAGATGTGATAGGCTGTCTGCACACATATCCCTTGGTGGGTATATAACATGTGATAGGCTGTCTGCACACATATCCCTCGTGGGTATATAAGGTTGATAGGCTGTCTGCACACATATCCCTCGGTGGGTATATAAGGTGTGATAGGCTGTCTGCACACATATCCCTCGGTGGGTATATAAGGTGTGATAGGCTGTCTGCACACATATCCCTCGGTGGGTATATAAGATGTGATAGGCTGTCTGCACACATATCCCTCGGTGGGTATATAAGAGTGTGATAGGCTGTCTGCACACATATCCCTCGGTGGGTATATAAGATGTGATAGGCTGTCTGCACACATATCCCTCGGTGGGTATATAAGGGGATGTGATAGGCTGTCTGTGCACACATATCCCTCGGTGGGTATATAAGATGTGATAGGCTGTCTGCACACATATATCCCTCGGTGGGTATATAAGGATGTGATAGGCTGTCTGCACACATATCCCTCGGTGGGTATATAAGGGATGTGATAGGCTGTCTGCACACATATCCCTCGGTGGGTATATAAGATGTGATAGGCTGTCTGCACACATATCCCTCGGTGGGTATATAAGGTGTGATAGGCTGTCTGCACACATATCCCTCGGTGGGTATATAAGGTGTGATAGGCTGTCTGCACACATATCCTCGGTGGGTATATAAGGGTGTGATAGGCTGTCTGCACACATATCCCTCGGTGGGTATATAAGGTGTGATAGGCTGTCTGCACACATATCCCTCGGTGGGTATATAAGGTGTGATAGGCTGTCTGCACACATATCCCTCGGTGGGTATATAAGGATGTGATAGGCTGTTCTGCACACACATATCCCTCGGTGGGTATATAAGGTGTGATAGGCTGTCTGCACACATATCCCTCGGTGGGTATATAAAGTGTGATAGGCTGTCTGCACACATATCCCTCGGTGGGTATATAAGATGTGTGATAGGCTGTCTGCACACATATCCCTCGGTGGGTATATAAGGGATGTGATAGGCTGTCTGCACACATATCCCTCGGTGGGTATATAAGATGTGATAGGCTGTCTGCACACATATCCCTCGGTGGGTATATAAGGTGTGATAGGCTGTCTGCACACATATCCCTCGGTGGGTATATAAGGTGTGTGATAGGCTGTCTGCACACATATCCCTCGGTGGGTATATAAGGTGTGATAGGCTGTCTGCACACATATCCCTCGGTGGGTATATAAGGTGTGATAGGCTGTCTGCACACATATCCCTCGGTGGGTATATAAGATGTGATAGGCTGTCTGCACACATATCCCTCGGTGGGTATATAAGGTGTGATAGGCTGTCTGCACACATATCCCTCGGTGGGTATATAAGGTGTGATAGGCTGTCTGCACACATATCCCTCGGTGGTATATAAGTGTGATAGGCTGTCTGCACACATATCCCTCGTGGGTATATAAGGGTGTGATAGGCTGTCTGCACACATATCCCTCGGTGGGTATATAAGATGTGATAGGCTGTCTGTACACATATCCCTCGGTGGGTATATAAGGTGTGATAGGCTGTCTGCACACATATCCCTCGGTGGGTATATAAGGTGTGATAGGCTGTCTGCACACATATCCCTCGGTGGGTATATAAGGTGTGATAGGCTGTCTGCACACACATATCCCTCGGTGGGTATATAAGGTGTGATAGGCTGTCTGCACACATATCCCTCGGTGGGTATATAAGGTGTGATAGGCTGTCTGCACACATATCCCTCGGTGGTATATAAGGTGTGATAGGCTGTCTGTACACATATCCCTCGGTGGGTATATAAGGTGTGATAGGCTGTCTGCACACATATCCCTCGGTGGGTATATAAGGTGTGATAGGCTGTCTGCACACATATCCCTCGGTGGGTATATAAGGTGTGATAGGCTGTCTGCACACATATCCCTCGGTGGGTATATAAGGGGTGTGATAGGCTGTCTGCACACATATCCCTCGGTGGGTATATAAGGTGTGATAGGCTGTCTGCACACATATCCTCAGTGGGTATATAAGGTGTGATAGGCTGTCTGCACACATATCCCTCGGTGGGTATATAAGGTGTGATAGGCTGTCTGCACACATATTCCTCGTGGGTATATAAGGTGTGATAGGCTGTCTGCACACTATCCCTCGGTGGGTAATATAAGGGGTGTGATAGGCTGTCTGCACACATATCCCTCGGTGGGTATATAAGATGTGATAGGTTGTCTGCACACATATCCCTTGGTGGGTATATAAGGTGTGATAGGCTGTCTGCACACATATCCTCAGTGGGTATATAAGGGCTGTGATAGGCTGTCTTTCACACATATCCCTCGTGGGTATATAAGGGTGATAGGCTGTCTGCACACATATCCCTCGGTGGGTATATAAGGTGTGATAGGCTGTCTGTACACATATCCTCAGTGGGTATATAAGATGTGATAGGCTGTCTGCACACATATCCCTCGGTGGGTATATAACATGTGATAGGCTGTCTGCACACATATCCCTCCGTGGGTATATAAGGTATGATAGGCTGTCTGCACACATATCCCTCGGTGGGTATATAAGGTGTGATAGGCTGTCTGCACACATATCCCTCGGTGGGTATGTAAGGTGTGATAGGCTTGTCTGCACACATATCCTCGGTGGGTATATAAGATGTGATAGGCTGTCTGTACACATATCCCTCGTGGGTATATAAGATGTGATAGGCTGTCTGCTACACATATCCCTCCGGTAGGTTATATAAGGGATGTGATAGGCTGTCTGTACACATATCCCTCGGTGGGTATATAAGATGTGATTAGGCTGTCTGCACACATATCCCTCGTGGGTATATAAGATGTGATAAGGGCTGTCTGCACACATATCCCTCGGTGGGTATATAAGGGATGTGATAGGCTGTCTGTACCACATATCCCTGCGGTGGTATATAAGATGTGATAGGCTGTCTGCACACATATCCCTCGGTGGGTATATAATGTGTGATAGGCTGTCTGCACACATATCCTCGGTGGGTATATAAGGTGATAGGCTGTTGCACAATATCCTCGGGGTATATAAGGTGTGATAGGCTGTCTGCACACATATCCCTCGGTGGGTATATAAGGTGTGATAGGCTGTCTGCACACATATCCTCGGTGGGTATATAAGGGTGTGATAGGCTGTCTGCACACATATCCCTCGGTGGGTATATAAGGTGTGATAGGCTGTCTGCACACATATCCCTCGGTGGGTATATAAGGATGTGATAGGCTGTCTGCACACATATCCCTCGGTGGGTATATAAGGTGTGATAGGCTGTCTGCACACATATCCCTCGGTGGGTATATAAGGTGTGATAGGCTGTCTGCACACATATCCCTCGGTGGGTATATAAGGTGTGATAGGCTGTCTGCACACATATCCCTCGGTGGGTATATAAGATGTGATAGGCTGTCTGCACACATATCCCTCGGTGGGTATATAAGGGATGTGATAGGCTGTCTGCACACATATCCCTCGGTGGGTATATAAGATGTGATAGGCTGTCTGCACACATATCCCTCGGTGGGTATATATAAGGTGTGATAGGCTGTCTGCACACATATCCCTCGGTGGGTATATAAGATGTGATAGGCTGTCTGCACACATATCCCTCGGTGGTATATAAGATGTGTGATAGGCTGTCTGCACACATATCCCTCGGTGGGTATATAAGGTGTGATAGGCTGTCTGCACACATATCCCTCGGCGTATATAAGGTGTGATAGGCTGTCTGTACACATATCCCTCGGTGGGTATATAAGGTGTGATAGGCTGTCTGCACACATATCCCTCGGTGGGTATATAAGATGTGATAGGCTGTCTGCACACATATCCCTCGGTGGGTATATAAGGTGTGATAGGCTGTCTGCACACATATCCCTCGGTGGGTATATAAGGGGTGTGATAGGCTGTCTGCACACATATCCCTCGGTGGGTATATAAGGTGTGATAGGCTGTCTGCACACATATCCCTCGGTGGGTATATAAGGTGTGATAGGCTGTCTGCACACATATCCCTCGGTGGGTATATAAGGTGTGATAGGCTGTCTGCACACATATCCTCGGTGGGTATATAAGGTATGTGATAGGCTGTCTGCACACATATCCCTCGGTGGGTATATAAGGTGTGATAGGCTGTCTGCACACATATCCCTTCGTGGGTATATAAGGTGTGATAGGCTGTCTGCACACATATCCCTCGGTGGGTATATAAGGTGTGATAGGCTGTCTGCACACATATCCCTCGGTGGGTATATAAGGTGTGATAGGCTGTCTGCACACATATCCCTCGGTGGGTATATAAGGTGTGATAGGCTGTCTGCACACATATCCCTCAGTGGGGTATATAAGGATGTGATAGGCTGTCTGCACACATATCCCTCGTGGGTATATAAGGTGTGATAGGGCTGTCTGCACACATATCCCTCGGTGGGTATATAAGATGTGATAGGCTGTCTGCACACATATCCCTCGGTGGGTATATATAAGGTGTGATAGGCTGTCTGCACACATATCCCTCGGTGGGTATATAAGGTGTGATAGGCTGTCTGCACACATATCCCTCGGTGGGTATATAAGGTGTGATAGGGCTGCATCAGGTGTCTGTACACATATCCCTCGGTGGGTATATAAGTGTGATAGGCTGTCTGTACACATATCCCTCGGGGTAATAAGGTGTGATAGGCTGTCTGCACACATATCCCTCGTGGGTATATAAGATGTGATAGGCTGTCTGCACACATATCCCTCAGGTGGGTATATAAGGTTGTGATAGGCTGTCTGCACCACATATCCTCGGTGGGTATATAAGGTGTGATAGGCTGTCTGCACACATATCCCTCGGTGGGTATATAAAGGTGTGATAGGCTGTCTGGCCACACATATCCCTCGGTGGGTATATAAGATGTGATAGGCTGTCTGCACACATATCCCTCAGTGGGTATATAAGATGTGATAGGCTGTCTGCACACATATCCCTCAGTGGGTATATAAGGAGTGTGATAGGATGTCTGCACACATATCCCTCGGTGGGTATATAAGGTGTGATAGGCTGTCTGCACACATATCCCTCGGTGGGTATATAAGGTGTGATAGGCTGTCTGCACACATATCCCTCGGTGGGTATATAATGTGTGATAGGCTGTCTGCACACATATTCCTCGGTGGGTATATAAGATGTGTGATAGGCTGTCTGCACACATATCCCTCGGTGGTATATAAGATGTGATAGGCTGTCTGCACACATATCTCTCGGTGGGTATATAAGATGTGTGATAGGCTGTCTGCACACATATCCCTCGGTGGGTATAATAAGTGTGATAGGCTGTCTGCACACATATCCCTCGGTGGGTATATAAGGTGTGATAGGCTGTCTGCAACATATCCCTCGGTGGGTATATAAGGTGTGATAGGCTGTCTGTACACATATCCCTCGGTGGGTATATAAGATGTGATAGGCTGTCTGCACACATATCCCTCGGTGGGTATATAAGGTGTGATAGGCTGTCTGCACACATATCCCTCGGTGGGTATATAAGTGTGATAGGCTGTCTGCACACATATCCCTCGGTGGGTATATAAGATGTGATAGGCTGTCTGCACACATATCCTCGGGGTATATAAGGAGTGATAGGCTGTCTGCACACATATGCCTCGGTGCGGTATATAAGGTGTGATAGGCTGTCTGTACACATATCCCTCGGTGAGTATATAATGTGTGATAGGCTGTCTGCACACATATCCCTCGGTGGGTATATAAGATGTGATAGGCTGTCTGTACACATATCCCTCGGTGAGTATATAATGTGTGATAGGCTGTCTGCACACATATCCCTCGGTGGGTATATAAGGTGTGTGATAGGCTATCTGCACACATATCCCTCGGTGGGTATATAAGGTGTGTGATAGGCTATCTGCACACATATGCCTCGGTGGGTATATAAGGTGTGATAGGCTGTCTGCACACATATCCCTCGGTGAGTATATAAGGTGTGATAGGCTGTTTGCACCAGTGGTATCAGCTGTAGGAAGTGGGATGTATAGGCAGAGCAGAGTCATCGGCCTCAGGAGTTATGAGGCGTGTGATGTCCTGATCTCCTCCACTATCTATTGCTGCACCAGTTTATCATGGTCATTACTGGTGACTGACTCCATTTAAGGGGTTAATATTGCAGTGATGATTACAAAGAACCGGCTGGACAGAGGCAAATCAGGACTCATATCTGGATTGGGGATATCTTAGTTTTATTTAGAAAGCTACTCCTGTATTAAGTTCTGTATTTTTCCGATATTTTTCTTTATCAATTCTTCATGATTTTGAAGATCTCTGCTTGCTGACATTCAGTAGGAACCTTCATTGTCTGCTCCCATGTCTATCCTGCCTATGTGATGGACACGCTGCTGCAGGAGCTGTCACAGATGTGTCTTGTAATGAGTCCTGCGGCTCTCCATCCATTACATCACCAGCACAGACTTACTGAATGCCAGCAAGCAGAGATCTTGAAAACTGATAAGAACTGATATAGAAAAGTATATTGAAAAATTGTATCAGAAAGAATTAGATGTATCTTCTGGGTTTAGGATGTTCCTATGGGTCGGGGCTCATTGTTTTCTCCTTCGTTGTTTTTCTTTATAAAGTCTTATAGTAACAAGTCGGGAACCCTTTAAATTCCGCCGTCCTTCCATCACTTTTCTCGCTCACCTCTGTGGTTTACAAGGAGAACATGTCCTGCTAATGATCTGACTGAGGATGTGGTGGAAGCTCCTAGATAAGAGAGCATCATCCGCCCATTACCCGGCCATTACAGCGACATCCTCCCCGTACAGCAGAGCAGCTCATTACAGATACACGCTTCCATTAATGACCGCACCATAGGGGGTGCAAGCCTGGGTCCTGGTGGAGGCCACAAAGAAGGACAGCAGCACTATAACTGGGCAAATCTGTGACCAGGAGCATCAGGTAGCACCTCTGCTTGCTTCCCTACCTCCTGTAATGACAATGGAAAAGCATCACTACATCACATCAGGATGGCGGGAGAAGCTGGGTGACAGTAAGAGCTGTGATGGCGGCCGTATAGGATGTCACCCAGATCCCCAGATGTAACAACCAAACTACTATAATTGGTGTATACCTGCCAACCATCCAATACAATTTGGTTGCTGGGACTTTCCCTTTTCATAAGAGCAAACTATGCAAATATTTGTCACAGGTCCTGTCCCACATACATGGGGTCGGCGGTATTATTTAAAATACTGAGGATAGGTCATCAGTATAAAAATCCTGGAAAACCCTTTTAGTTCTCATCTTTCTCGTCCCCTCTTCTGCACAGCTTGAGAATTTAAAGGGGTCTGATCTGGAGTCTGCAATTAATAAAGGAGTTTGGGGTATGCAAAGCATTTAGGGGTCTTTTCCAGACTTCTAAATTGCTGAAAGGGCTGCAGCAAGGGGCCAAATATGTCTGGACAGTGAACAGTCAAGAGAAGCCATCATGTTGGTCTGGGCTGGATGGAGAAGAAAAGGCAGAAGAACATCTACAATCAGAAGATGTCACTTGTGATCTCAGAATTTATAGCATGATTGGGAAAAAGTATATTCTGGGAATTCCTGACCTATAGTGAGCCACGGACCACAAACCCACCCCATAACCCCACTGTGTTAGTGGAAGACAACAAAATGGCTCCTTTTTTGTGATCAGTTCAGCTCTCAGTCTAAGAAAGAGACTTCTGTGGCTGTCAAACACCAATTCCTATCACAAAACATACAAATCATCTTTTTCCAAAGGAAAACAAAAGCTGGGCCTCTAGTGCCACCAGATGTAAGGATTGACTTTTTAAACAGGCCTTGGGACATGACTCGGATATTAAATAAGCCAGCACCTCATCTGCAGACAGCTGTTTCGGGTGATTGCCCCTCATCAGTGCAGAGCAGAGAGGACTGGCTTACTGGGTGAGAGTCAGGATTCAGAATATACGACTTCTCCTTATGGAGAGCACCCAGCCGGCTTTTGGAAAGAGCTGATTTGCATATCTTCTTCCCAGAATCCCAGAGGAGCATTGCCTGGCCTATAAGACTCCTCACAGCGACTATGTATTCTCCATATGTTATAAAATGGGTTTGCACTTGTGTGTTTTATGTACAAAAGGCCTGTTTCACCCGGCCGTTAGAGCTTTCCGGCAGGCTCTTCCAGCATAGAATGCCGGGAATCAGCAGTATTTCTCCGGACGATTCCCTGCAGGACCTTGTAATAGTTAATAAGGCCGAATGGCACAGCCTGCCGGATCTGTAAACACTAGCATGAAACTAGCCTAATCTCATTATGTAACGGAGTCTGTCAGCAGTTTTGACCATCCTAAACTGCTGCCAGCACTAGGTAGGAGCTCGAGAAGAACAAACATCATTTTGTGGAGCTTTTATTATCAGGACTAGTGTGAATGTAGCCTTATATTCTGCCAGATTGCGCTCCTTTATGTGCTCAGGAGGCAGAATTCACTCTGAAGCATCCTCTGCACAACCCCATTCTGCATCATCCAACCAAAGACCAGGGGCGGACTGGGAACTTAAAGTGGCCCTGGAAAAAATACTAAAAGTGGCCCCATTTTGTAGTTGGGTCCAAATTGATGGAAGGCAGGGCCAGCAATACCATATTGTGGCACATTATACCGCCCCAACAGAGCCAAATACAACAGTCCATCACAAAATACATCCCCAAAAACTTCCACTTGCTGGCAATTAGGAGGGCCCAGATGGCCCCCTGGGCATCGACCCACCAGGAAATTTCCCTGTAAGGTCTATGGCCAATCCGCCCCTGCAGAAGACCACTACAGACGTCATTCAGAGGGGAGGGGTAGTGAAGAAGTTCAAGGCAGAATATAGACTGCACTTCAAAGTGAAGCTTCGGCCCCTGAGCACTTGCAGGAGAAGAATATGGCAGCGTAAAACCTCATATTCACAACATTCCTGATTAGAGTTGAGCAAATCTGTTGAGGTTTTGTTCGATTCAGGTTCGTTACACTTTTCAAAAAGTTTGGTTTGGACCCAAACCAATTCTGACCAAACCATATTGGCTCCAGTTGCCCAAGACATTGGTTTATAACCCCCTCTAGTCTCCTAGGACTCAGAATCTTTAGTTAAACATGTTATCTCTTTTCTTTCATTTTTTATAATTTTTTTTTCTCTCCCCAAGCTCTGGAACGCAATGACAGCAATAGTAAATGATGTCTGAGTAACACTGAAATACAGAGCTGAGGGGAAATGCAGGTATGATGGCGGTAACATACAGCATGTATCGTATCACACCGCGCCGCACATGTCTTCTGCTTTATCATATTCCAAAACTTCCAAAAATTGTTTGTTTAAAGGGGCTTGGGGACCAAGCATACAAAAATTATTCCTTGGCAGGGTCGGAATGCTGCCGTTACGACACGCACAAGTGTTAATCGCCAGAAGAAAAAGTGTCTCGCTGTGAACAAACCTAACACAAATTCTCCCTTTTGATTGAGTAGTAGTAGTGATAATGGTAGTAGTAGTAGCAGCCGTGCAGTGTGGATGTGGAAAGGGGAGGGTACTAAGAGCCACGTGGCCACAACTGTAGGGGCAGCAGAATAGTATGGAACATGCAAGGCAGTTGGTCGACCGTCTATAGGTAGTTGTAGTGGTAGTAGTAGGGGATTAGCAGCGAGCAGCTGCAGCTGAGGTGGTGGTGGCAGCAGCATAATGGAGGCAGCAGTGGCAGGCAGTGGCGGCAAAATGATTGAAGTAGTGGCATTATAAAGGCAGCAGCAGCCATATAGAATATGATGGTAGGTAGGCAACGTGATGGTAGGCAGTCAGACAGCAAACAAAATGTGGCACCATCACCAACACCAGATCTACTCATCGCCCTCATCTGGAAGAGTGTGAAGATCCTCCAGAATCCAGGCTTCGTTCATTTTGACAAAAGTGATGTTTTGGACATTGGCAGGGGACAATCTTGTCAGTTTGGGTGTCACCATGCCCCTGTGGCACTGAAAACTCTCTCTGAGACGACACTGGAGGCTGGGCAAGAAAGAAGAAAGAGAGCGTCCTGTGCCAGTTCAGCCACTGTTCCTTTGTGCCTGCCCAGAAATCCATGGGGTCAAGAAACAGGGTATGAGCCAGAGACAGACTAGAGTGTAGGTACATAGGCCTGAACCTGGGGCGTTCAGGCAGGAGCTGTAGGCTTGCTCAGCCTGGCGCGCCACATGAAAAAAGTATGTTGAGAAGACTCAACTGGCTGCTGCTAATGCTACAGAGGCTTCTGCTGCTCGTGGCAGCAGGAGGAGCCTCGGGCAGCAGGTGTTTGCTTGCCAAAAACTGGGCCAAGCTGCGTACACAGTGTTTCCAGGTTATAATGTAATTTGGCCTCCCTTTTCTGTGGGAGGAAAACATTCCCCCATTTTGCTTTGAGAGCGAGGGTCTAAAACCATGGCTATCCTGTAATCATCAGACTGCTTGATGTCTACAACACACCTGCCATGGTAGCAAGCAAGTAAGTGTACAGCTCGACGTTCTGGTCAGCATGACCAAGGAACAGGTTCTTTCCAGCTTCGCCCCACAGAGACAATTAGGATTTGTGGCCGTTATCACCATCATCATCCTCCTCCTCCAGTGGCAGCACATCATTCTCCTCCTGCTCCTCCTCCTCCAGTGGCAGCACATCATTCTCCTCCTGCTCCTCCTCCTCCAGTGGCAGCACATCATTCTCCTCCTGCTCCTCCTCCTCCAGTGGCAGCACATCATTCTCCTCCTGCTCCTCCTCCTCCAGTGGCAGAACATCATTCTCCTCCTGCTCCTCCTCCTCCAGTGGCAGCACATCATTCTCCTCCTGCTCCTCCTCCTCCAGTGGCAGCACATCATTCTCCTCCTGCTCCTCCTCCTCCAGTGGCAGCACATCATTCTCCTCCTGCTCCTCCTCCTCCAGTGGCAGCACATCATTTTCATCCTGCTCATCCTCCCCAATGGGAATTTCTCACTGCGGATGCCCAACAGCTACAGGGCAGATAGCAAGGTGCATTAGCTGTTCTTCTTCCTCCTCTGTTGCCCTCTGCTGCATGAGAATCAACGTCCTTTTTAAGATAAATATGAAGGGGATGAAGGACAACTACGGCATGAGCTGCTACTGCCTTACCTAGAAAACAGCACATGCTCCCTGCTGAGGTGATCTGGTCAATGATCAAATCGTTCACTGTTGGGAGCGGGGGTGCTAGTGATGCTATGCCCTGCTGCTGTTGGGGACGAGGAGGTGGAGGTAGATAAGTGCCTGCTGTGGGAGCCATCCCAACACAATTGAGGGTGGTATCAAATGGACCTGGTCATGTTACTGGTGTGCTCTCTCCGCTGTGACAAAAAACATTGACCCAGTGGGATGTGAAATACATGTACTGTCCCTAACTATAAAGGCTGCTCCAGGTGTCCACCATTGAGTGAAGCTTGATGCACAATGAGAATCACAAGAAGTGGCCCACATTCTTCACCACATGAGAGTACAAGGCTCTACTACAGTGACTGCACCACCAGCAATGTGGCCATGTAGGGGTTCAACTTGTAGACAAGCTAATTGCTGGTGGAGAAATGTTTTTCATGGCCAAACATTCCGTTATAGATGTCTCACAATGAAGTAGAATACAGGAGAAGAATAGGGTGATGATGAGGATGACAAGGACAAGGTCTTGCTTGGGGGGGGTTGGCTGCCACAAAGAGGACCAGGAGAAGGAGGACAGACTTGTTCTGCTTGGGAATGCCGGCGAGTTGTATTTTCCCAAAGAATCCGGTGATGCCGCCTCATGTGCTGGAATAGACCAATTGTGATGCCTTATTTTATTTCTGCAAATCTTTCACACGGCTGTGGTTTTGTGTGCCTGCCTTGTGAAGACAAAACACCATGCAGGAGTTGGTCTCACAGAGCTACAGGCAGCTGAGCTCAGCTTAGCTCTGGTATGTTTTGGGTCTCTTTTGGGTAGTAATCTTCTGAGCTCCCTCTAGTGGTGGCTGTATATATCTGTATGTAGTAATCTCCTGAGCTCCCTCTAGTGGTGGCTGTATATATCTGTATGTAGTAATCTCCTGAGCTCCCTCTAGTGGTGGCTGTATATATCTGTATGTAGTAATCTCCTGAGCTCCTTCAAGTGGTGTCTGTGTATATTTGTATGTAGTAATCTCCTGAGCTCCCTCTAGTGGTGGCTGTATATATCTGTATGTAGTAATCTCCTGAGCTCCTTCAAGTGGTGTCTGTGTATATCTGTATGTAGTAATCTCCTGAGCTCCCTCTAGTGGTGGCTGTATATATCTGTATGTAGTAATCTCCTGAGCTCCCTCTAGTGGTGGCTGTATATATCTGTATGTAGTAATCTCCTGAGCTCCCTCTAGTGGTGGCTGTATATATCTGTATGTAGTAATCTCCTGAGCTCCCTCTAGTGGTGGCTGTATATATCTGTATGTAGTAATCACATGAGCACCCTCTAGTAGTGGCTTTATATATCTGTATGTAGTAATCACCTGAGCTCCCTCTAGTGATGGCTGTATATATCTGTATGTAGTAATCTTCTGAGCTCCCTCTAGTGGTGGCTGTATATATCTGTATGTAGTAATCTCCTGAGCTCCTTCAAGTGGTGTCTGTGTATATCTGTATGTAGTAATCTCCTGAGCTCCCTCTAGTGGTGGCTGTATATATCTGTATGTAGTAATCTCCTGAGCTCCTTCAAGTGGTGTCTGTGTATATCTGTATGTAGTAATCTCCTGAGCTCCCTCTAGTGGTGGCTGTATATATCTGTATGTAGTAATCTCCTGAGCTCCCTCTAGTGGTGGCTGTATATATCTGTATGTAGTAATCTCCTGAGCTCCCTCTAGTGGTGGCTGTATATATCTGTATGTAGTAAGCTCCTGAGCTCCCTCTAGTGGTGGCTGTATATATCTGTATGTAGTAATCACATGAGCACCCTCTAGTAGTGGCTGTATATATCTGTATGTAGTAATCACCTGAGCTCCCTCTAGTGATGGCTGTATATATCTGTATGTAGTAATCTTCTGAGCTCCCTCTAGTGGTGGCTGTATATATCTGTATGTAGTAATCTCCTGAGCTCCTTCAAGTGGTGGTCTGTGTATATCTGTATGTAGTAATCTCCTGAGCTCCCTCTAGTGGTGGCTGTATATATCTGTATGTAGTAATCTCCTGAGCTCCTTCAAGTGGTGTCTGTGTATATCTGTATGTAGTAATCTCCTGAGCTCCCTCTAGTGGTGGCTGTATATATCTGTATGTAGTAATCTCCTGAGCTCCCTCTAGTGGTGGCTGTATATATCTGTATGTAGTAATCTCCTGAGCTCCCTCTAGTGGTGGCTTTATATATCTGTATGCAGTAATCTCCTGAGCCCCCTCTAGTGGTGGCTGTATATATCTGTATGCAGTAATCTCCTGAGCTCCTTCTAGTGGTGGCTTCATATATCTGTATGTAGTAATCTCCTGAGCTCCCTCTAGTGGTGGCTGTATATATCTGTATGTAGTAATCTCCTGAGCTCCCTCTAGTGGTGGCTTCATATATCTGTATGTAGTAATCTCCTGAGCTCCCTCTAGTGGTGGCTGTATATATCTGTATGTAGTAATCTCCTGAGCTCCCTCTAGTGGTGACTGTATATATCTGTATGCAGTAATCTCCTGAGCTCCCTCTAGTGGTGGCTGTGTATATCTGTATGTAGCAATCTCCTGAGCTCCCTCTAGTGGTGGCTGTATATATCTGTATGTAGTAATCTCCTGAGCTCCCTCTAGTGGTGGCTGTATATATCTGTATGTAGTAATCTCCTGAGCTCCCTCTAGTGGTGGCTTTATATATCTGTATGCAGTAATCTCCTGAGCTCCTTCTAGTGGTGGCTGTATATCTCCTATCTAGTGTGGCTGTATATATGTAGTAAGCTCCCTCTCCTGAGCTCCCTCTAGTGGTGGCTGTATATATATCTGTATGTAGTAATCTAGTAATCTCTGAGCTCCCTCTAGTGGTGGCTATCTGTATGTAGTAATCTCCTGAGCTCCCTCTATGGTGGTAGTAGTAATCTCCTGAGCTCCCTCTGTATGTCTGAGCTCCCTCTAGTGGTGGTATATATCTGTATATATCTAGTCTCCTGAGCTCCCTCTAGTGGTGTATATCTGTATAGTAATCTCCTGAGCTCCCTCTAGTGGTGGCTGTATATATCTGTATGTAGTAATCTCCTGAGCTCCCTCTAGTGGTGGCTGTATATATCTGTATGTAGTAAGTCCTGAGCTCCTCTGCTGTATATATTGTATGTAGTAATCTCCTGAGCTCCCTCTAGTGGTGGCTATATTCTGTATGTAGTATCTCCTGAGCTCCTCTAGTATCTACTGTATGTAGTAATCTCCTGAGCTCCCTCTATCTGTATAGTAATCCTGAGCTCCCTCTAGTGGTGGTTTATCTGTATATATGGCTGTATGTAGTAATCTCCTGAGCTCCTCCTCTAGTGGTGGTATATATCTGTATGTAGTATCTCTATATCTCCTGTATGTAGTAATCTCCTGAGCCTTCCTCTAGTGGTGGACTGTATATATCTGTATGTAGTAATCTCCTGAGCTTCCTCTAGTGGTGACTGGTATATATCTGTATGTAGTAATCTCCTGAGCTTCCTCTAGTGGTGGCTGTATTATATCTGTTTATGTAGTAATGTCCTGAGCTCCCTCTAGTGGTGGCTGTATATATCTGTATGTAGTAATCTCCTTGAGCTCCCCTCTAGTGGTGGCTGTATATATCTGTATGTAGTAATCTCCTGAGCTCCCTCTAGTTGTGGCTGTATATATCCATATGTAGTAATCTCCTGAGCTCCCTCTAGTGGTGGCTGTATATATCTGTATGTAGTAACCTCCTGAGCTCCCTCTAGTGGTGGCTGTATATATCCATATGTAGTAATCTCCTGAGCTCCCTCTAGTGGTGGCTGTATATATCTGTATGTAGTAACCTCCTGAGCTCCCTCTAGTGGTGGCTGTATATATCTGTATGTAGTAATCTCCTGAGCTTCCTCTAGTGGTGACTGTATATATCTGTATGTAGTAATCTCCTGAGCTCCCTCTAGTGGTGGCTGCATATATCTGTATGTAGTAATCTCCTGAGCTCCCTCTAGTGGTGGCTGAAGGCAGATAGAATTTTTCTGTACCCACACAGAGGATTTTGGGCTCCGTATCAGAAATATGCAGACCTTGCCCAGATGACGTTATCTTGTTACATTATTCAGCACAGAATAAGGGACTCAAATTTTAGTGTTAAAAAAAATTGAGTTTGTCCTTGTAGGGTTAATGTTAACGACAAATTGGTCATCATTATTACTATCTTTTGGAGGCTTTTACAGAGCAGACTTTTTGTCAGGTCCCATCGCTCTCCGGTAATGTGATTAGACTAGAATTTCTGTTTTGCTTTTATAACTGGTTTTCTGGAATAATCTCCTGTATGAAAAGTGTAACAAAACAAAGTCATCAATTATATGTGTCTATTGAGTTAATGTCATCACATGATCGCACTGTTTTTCCGGTCCTGGCAGCATCATTACCTTTCCTCCTCTTAATCACTTTAAGGACATGAATAATACAAGAGACACCAATAGCGACTAATGTCCCCGGATCCCAAAGACAAAACCTCAGAAAATAATCTGACAATCTAGACTTGTTTTCTGATCAGCTTCCATCGTCTGGGCCGGGACTCCATGTCTGCAGCTTGTCAGAGTTTAATTGGGAAGAAGATGAGATGAAACGGTCACATTACTGTATCATTGTCTCATTGTCTCATTTATTATTGGCTCATTGTATCCACTTCTTTGTAAATTGCTGAAATAGTAGAATATAAAGAAATGATGGATACAAAGTAACACATACTAACAGAAAGAACTTGGAATTCCACCATTAAAAACTTTGCACCTCCTAAAGGGGTTGTCCATAAAAACTAATATTCAGTGTTTGCCTGCACGCTGTCTATGTTGCTGTGGCAGTGCAGGGTACTTACCGCTTCAAATAGAGTTGAGCGTATCGAAACCAACAAAGTGGAATTTGATACGAATTTCAGGATAAATTCGATTTGCTGCGAAGCCGAATTTCCTTGTGCTTCATGGTAGCAAATCGATTTAACCTGAAATAGTGTAAAATACAAAAAGAAAATAATACTGCCTCCATTTTCCTTTCTACGGGTTGGCCACCGCCATCTTGATTGAAGATCTCAGTCGAAATCCCGTGCGTGGTGACAGATGACCACACCATTCATGACAAAGCAAATTTTTTTGTAAAATTTGGCGAAGCAGCCAAATCAATTTTTGCTCTAGTTTCAAACAGCTATAAATGACACAGTACAGCCGCTACAAGAGAGACCGTATTCGTAATTTGTCACAAAGCAGTTTTTTTTGTCAAATTTGGTGAAGCATCCGAATCAAATTTTGAAGAACTTCTCTCATCTCTAACATGTGTGACTGACAAAAGGTATATATTTATTCATTAAACAATCATTTATATGGGTATAAAACCTATGAGCAAACTGGAGCCCTAACGTTCCAGTTTCTTCTGGTATGTGAGCCTGTCCTTTATTAATTTAGAGTTTAAGGGGATTTGATGCTTCTGCAGAGCTTCAGGTTGCTCTGGGTATCTGGAGAAGTTCAGGCTCCTCTATGTATCTGGAGGGGTTCAGGCTGCTCTATGTATCTGGAGATGTTCAGGCTGCTCTATGTATCTGGAGAAGTTCAGGCTGCTCTATGTATCTGGAGAAGTTCAGGCTGCTCTGTGTATCTGGAGGGGTTCAGGCTGCTCTGGGTATCTGGAGAAGTTCAGGCTCCTCTATGTATCTGGAGGGGTTCAGGCTGCTCTATGTATCTGGAGATCTTCAGGCTGCTCTATGTATCTGGAGAAGTTCAGGCTGCTCTATGTATCTGGAGAAGTTCAGGCTGCTCTGTGTATCTGGAGAGGTTCAGGCTGCTCTATGTATCTGGAGAGGTTCAGGCTGCTCTATGTATCTGGAGGGGTCAGGCTGCTCTATGTATCTGGAGATGTTCAGGCTGCTCTATGTATCTGGAGAGTTCAGGCTGCTCTATGTATCTGGAGGGGTTCAGGCTGCTCTATGTATCTGGAGATGTTCAGGCTGCTCTATGTATCTGGAGAGGTTCAGGCTGCTCTATGTATCTGGAGAGGTTCAGGTTGCTCTGGGTATCTGGAGAAGTTCAGGCTCCTCTATGTATCTGGAGGGGTTCAGGCTGCTCTATGTATCTGGAGAGGTTCAGGTTGCCTCTGGGTATTCTGGAGAAGTTCAGGCTCCTCTATGTATCTGGAGGGGTTCAGGCTGCTCTATGTATCCTGGAGATGTTCAGGCTGCTCTATGTATCTGGAGAGGTTCAGGCTGCTCTATGTATCTGGAGAGGTTCAGGCTGCTCTATGTATCTGGCGAGGTTCAGGCTGCTCTATGTATCTGGAGGGGTTCAGGCTGCTCTTGTATCTAGAGAGGTTCAGGCTGCTCTATGTATCTGGAGAGGTTCAGGCTGCTCTATGTATCTAGAGAGGTTCAGGCTGCTCTATGTATCTGGAGGGCTTCAGGCTGCTCTATGTATCTAGAGAGGTTCAGGCTGCTCTATGTATCTGGAGGGGTTCAGGCTGCCTCTATGTATCTGCAGATGTTCAGGCTGCATCTATGTATCTGGAGAGGTTCAGGCTGCTCTATGTATCTGGAGAGGTTCAGGCTGCTCTATTGTATCTGGAGGGGTTAAGGCTGCTCTATGCATCTACGGAGGTTCAGGCTGCTCTATGTATCTAGATAGGTTCAGGCTGCTCTATGTATCTGGAGAGGTTCAGTCTGCTCTATGCTTCTGCAGAGCTTCAGGCTGCTCTATGTATCTGGAGAGGTTCAGGATGCTCTATGTATCTGGAGAGGTTCAGGCTGCTCTATGTATCTAGAGAGGTTCAGGCTGCTCTATGTAATCTGGAGGGGTTCAGGCTGCTCTATGTATCTAGAGAGGTTCAGGCTGCTCTATGTATCTGGAGGGGTTCAGGCTGCTCTATGTATCTGCAGATGTTCAGGCTGCTCTATGTATCTGGAGGGGTTAAGGCTGCTCTATGCATCTGCGGAGGTTCAGGCTGCTCTATGTATCTAGAGAGGTTCAGACTGCTCTATGTATCTGGAGATGTTCTGGCTGCTCTATGTATCTGGAGAGGTTCAGGATGCTCTATGTATCTGGAGAGGTTCAGGCTGCTCTTTGTATCTGGAGAGGTTCAGGCTGCTCTATGTATCTAGAGAGGTTCAGGCTGCTCTATGTATCTGGAGAGGTTCAGGCTGCTCTATGCATCTACGGAGGTTCAGGCTGCTCTATTATCTAGAGAGATTCAGGCTGCTCTATGTATCTAGAGAGGTTCAGGCTGCTCTATGTATCTGGAGAGGTTCAGGCTGCTCTATGTATCTGGAGAGGTTCAGTCTGCTCTATGCTTCTGCAGAGCTTCAGGCTGCTCTATGCATCTAGAGAGGTTCAGGCTGCTCTATGTATCTAGAGAGGTTCAGGCTGCTCTATGTATCTAGAGAGGTTCAGGCTGCTCTATGTATCTGGAGATTCAGGCTGCTGTGTGTATCTGGAGGGGTTGTCAGGCTTCTCTATGCATCTAGAGAGGTCCAGGCTGCTCTGTGTATCTAGAGAGGTTCAAGCTGCTCTATGTATCTAGAGAGGTTCAGGCTGCTCTAGAAACATAGAAACATAGAAGATTGACGGCAGAAAAAGCCCCCTGGTCCATCTAGTCGCC
>ONZH01029848.1:0-19548 GCA_900303285.1 Rhinella marina | reverse complement strand
GCAGGTTGTATTGCGTTTGCTCTCTCCCACTCAGCCCAGTGCTTGACTTCCAAGTGACGCCGCATGCCTGAGGTGGTCAGATTGCTCTTCTCAGAGCCCCTACTCAGTTTTGAGTGGCAGAGTGTGCAAACCGCGCTCAGTTTTTCATCCGCTCAAACATTAAAAAATCTCCACACCACAGAAGTACGAGGCCTCGATGGGGGAGCTTCGCGCGACTGCCTGCTGCCGGGAACAGCTTCGGCCGTGCTGGCTGTGGCCTCACTACTCTGTCTGGACTGTCCTCTGCCTCTGGACATCCCTCTGCCTGTGGACATCCCTCTGCCTCTGGACATCCCTCTGCCTGTGGACATCCCTCTGCCTGTGGACATCCCTCTGCCTCTTGCTGCCTTTTTCGGTGCTGCGCAGACCACCGCCTCTCCACTGCTTTCCCCGCTGGACATCACCCCTGGCCAAGTGGGGTCGGTCATTTCGTCATCCACCACCTCCTCTTCCTCACTCTGCTCCTCCTCCTGCCCACTGGACATTCCAACAGCCTCCCTTGAATGGCAACTGCGTCTCATCATCATCATCGCTCATGATAACAGATGCTGGTTCAGGGTCCACATCAGCAGGAGATGGCGAAAACTCAAGTGTTTGGGCATCACTACAAACAAATTCCTCTGCTAGCTCCTGGGATTCTTCCGGCACATCTGAAAAAGGACCCGAAAAGAGCTCCTGGGAGGGGTCAAGGGTGGGATGACTCTGTTGGCCAGGTGTGGAGGAAGGAGGGTCAGAGTGAGACTGTGTGGATGACTGGCTGGTGGACAACTGTGTGGAAGCGCTATCGGCTATCCATTGCACCACCTGTTCAACCTGCTCAGGCCTCAACAGCGGTGTAACTCGCCCCCTGCTTAACTGTCCCATAAAGGCAGGGATTCTGGATGAGTGGGATCCTGGCTGACCCTCACCAGCACGCATTGTATCCCCACTGGCTTCAACAAGGCCACCAACAGCATTTCCGCGCCCCCGTCCTCGTCCGATTCCGCTAGCCCCCCTCCGCATTTTATTTTTTTTTGGTTGCAAATACAATATTTGGGTATATAATTAGGTATGTGAAATAATTTAGCAAGAGAACGCACAGTACAGTGGCCATTAAAAGGCCTAGATATTGTATATTTCAAGGTACACAGCCGTGTACAAACTGTACAGACGGTGGGTATTTACACCAGGTATGTGAAATAATTTAGCAAGAGAACGCACAGTACAGTGGCCAATTAAAAGGCCTAGATATTGTATATTTCAAGGTACACAGCCGTGTACTAACTGAACAGACGGTGGGTATTTACACCAGGTATGTGAAATAATTTAGCAAGAGAACGCACAGTACAGTGGCCAATTAAATGGCCCTAGATATTGTATATTTTAAGGTACACAGCCGTGTACTAACTGAACAGACGGTGGGTATTTACACCAGGTATGTGAAATAATTTAGCAAGAGAACGCACAGTACAGTGGCCAATTAAATGGCCTAGATATTGTATATTTCAAGGTACACAGCCGTGTACTAACTGAACAGACGGTGGGTATTTACACCAGGTATGTGAAATAATTTAGCAAGAGAACGCACAGTACAGTGGCCAATTAAAAGGCCTAGATATTGTATATTTCAAGGTACACTGCCGTGTACTACTGTACAGACGGTGGGTATTTACACCATGTATGTGAAATAATTTAGCAAGAGAACGCACAGTACAGTGGCCAATTAAAAGGCCTAGATATTGTATATTTCAAGGTACACAGCCGTGTACTAACTGAACAGACGGTGGGTATTTACACCAGGTATGTGAAATAATTTAGCAAGAGAACGCACAGTACAGTGGCCAATTAAATGGCCTAGATATTGTATATTTAAAGTACACAGCCGTGTACTAACTGAACAGACGGTGGGTATTTACACCAGGTATGTGAAATAATTTAGCAAGAGAACGCACAGTACAGTGGCCAATTAAATGGCCTAGATATTGTATATTTCAAGGTACACAGCCGTGTACTAACTGAACAGACGGTGGGTATTTACACCTGGTATACAAAAAGGGTATTGCAGGCACACAGAACCCAGAACACTAGAGCCAAATAAACTGTATTTAAAAAAATAAAATAAAATTCACAGCCGTATACTGCCAGATCAGATGGTGCATATACACACTAGTTATATAACAGGGTTTTTCAGCCAAAAAGAACGCTGAACAGTAGTGCCAAATATAGTTTGGTATGTAGCAGAGCACCTAATACACCACTAATGCCTCTCTCTGTCCCTACTGCAGCAGCTATCCCTGAATACGGCAGCCGTTCTCTGTAAAGTGTATCTTGTAGTAAAGCTATCACTGTAGTGCACTATAGTAGCCCTGATAAGGGCTTTTAATCACGCTCCTGCCTGTCCAACTGCTAAAACCTGTCTGTCCCTTCTCCAGCCTCTGTCCCTGACTAATTTCACGCAGCATATGCGTACGAGCAGGAAGAGCTGAGTTTTTAATATTCGAGGTCACATGGTTTTTCCAGCCAATCCATGTAGACGCTGTTTTCGCGCTGCCAGCGTGCTCAGCGTGCCTGTCATACCCCCCCTGCATGTTGATTGGTGGAAAAAGAGCGCCAGGGAAGGTGGGAGGGGAAACGAATTCTAAGTGCGCCATCGCCGTTATACTCGATTGAAATCGAGTATGCCGAATAGCGTAGTATTCGATCGAATACCGGCTCGATCGAACACTACTCGCTCATCTCTAATAAGGACAAAAGGTTATGATGCGATTAAAAGTTGATTTGAACATGTTCTGTATAGAATCATTTGCTGTGGTAAGTCCAAGGAACTCCAGTCTGACACTAAGTTTATGTGAAACAGCGACTACTGTGCACTGCTATTTCCCCTGCTTACCGCCGCGGTCCCGGATGACGTGTTCTGCTTCCCCATTGACTGCTGCAGTCCTGGGTTCTGTCCTTGTAGATACTGTTTGTTCTGGGATCAGTTCCACAGTTTTCTTTCAGTACAGGCCCCAGCATGCTTTTTGCCTGTTCACTGCAGCACTTCCTTAAGGGCCAGAACGCATCACTTCCTGTGCTTTATGGGTTAGATCCTAGCACTCCTGCATGTTTATAAGTGGCTCAGCCCCCTTCCCAGATGCCTGTCAAGATGCCTGTCAAGATGAGTGTCAAGGTCCTTGTGTCCTACATAGGTTGTTGACATGTCTGTTCGTGTTCCTGTGTATCTGACTTGTGCTTGTGTTTCTGGACTCCGCTGCCTGCTTGCCTTGACTCTCCTGCTACTGACCCGGATTGCTAGACCTGGCCTACCCTGACCTATTGCTTGTTTGACTACGCCTCTGCCTCATCCTTCGGTCTTGCACTGTTGCTCCTGGTTACGACTCAACCTGCTGACTATGTCTGTACCTCTGGTACTTTGCTCAGGTTCCTTGAGGTCCGCCTGGACCAGCTGTCTCGTGTGCCAATCCTCAAGAGGTAGCGACCTGGGGTTCATCTCGGGAAAGTATATCCCCACCATTAGGGGTATTGTGAAGAATGAGGGGTTCACTTAGACAACGCCTTTAGAGGAGATAGGACATGTGGCACAGTGGGTTCACACCCGCTGGTTCGTGACAGTATGTATAAGATGAGACAAAGTAATGTGTTAAAGTACAACGACATGAACAGTGAGGGCAGTTAGTTGGCAACCTGCTTACCAGACGGGAACACATTATAATGATCGAGCGGTGTCTGAATACGGGGAAAATGCAGTTCTTTCTGCTTAACATTAGAGTGTGCTCTGTATATTCATTGCCTAGGAACGGTTCTACAGGTTCTACATGTGTAACCTACATGTGACTTTAGATTAAGAAGGTTCCATAACATTCACCTCCTAAATGATGAACCATGGTTGACAATTGTAATTAATTGTTTGTCAAAACTCTGGAAGAAGTACTTCTTTAAATGTGTGTAATTTTGAGGTCATTTATAGATAGCATAGAATCCTGTCTTAATTAACTTAGTCTTCACTGTGTCACTTTGATTTTTTGCACTGTACCCCTATTTCTTGCACACTTGCCTAACCATATGAAATTAGTTAATTAGATGATGCAAAACATAAAACATACTAATATAAAGAACATTTAGGCACAAATCATGTTCTGCTGATGGTATTGTTCGTTTTACAATCACTTAGAAGTGTAAGGGCAGAACTGTTATCTGACTTGGTGGTTTCAGTGTCACTATACTACCTTGTGCATCAGGTGGTACATTAGGTTTCTGATCTGTGATAATCATGTAATATTGTGTAGTGGTTGGCTAATACTGTATATTTAGCACGCTGTCTCTAAAGATTGCGGTTTATAGTGACAAGTAAACTTGTATTGATTTCTGTGCTTTAGTCCTATATTTAAATACATTGGCTAAAGCAGAATGGTTTGTTGAAAGCCCCTTGCCACACCCCCTGTTACATTAGGCTAGGGCTATACGGCGACAGTTGCCGCGTGACACCCATCGCAGCCAGGATCCCATAGAAATGAATGGGATCGCCGCGGCAGTCGCAAGAAATCCAACTGTCGCGGTGTAGCCCTAGCCTTAGCCCTAGCCTTAGCAACTGTTTGCACGAGCATTAGTTTTTTGGCCTATTGCACAAGAGGTTGGTGCTTTATATGCCAGTGTATGCTTATATTATCTCTTGGAAGTGTATAAGTGCTATTAGATGGCTGGTGGCTGAGATGACGTCCTTAAATTGGGCTTGGTTACACATGCATACTTCCCTGCAACTTTGTAAGTAAAAAAAAGTAATAATTTATTGTTTTACCTCTTATATTATGATGGTCTCATTATGGAGAGCACCATAAACGACATGAGGAGTCTTATAGGCCATGCACGCTCCTCTGGAATTCTGGGAAGAGGGTATGTAAATATGCTCCTAACAAGATCTGGCTCTAAAGCTACCACATGTAAATCCTATCTTACATCTGGAAGCATTAGGGGCAGAGCTTGTTAAGAGCTCATTGGCATACCCTCTTCCCAGAATTCCAGAGGAGCATGCATGACCTATAAGGCTCCTCACAATGTTTAAGGTGCTCTTCATAAAGAGATTTTGTATTCTCTGCTTTGCACTGATAACAGGCAATCACCCTGAAACAACTGTCTGATGAGATGCTGGATTATATACAAGTCATATCTCAAGGTCTTTCAAAAGATTTAACTTTGACTTATAGGATAGCTACTGTACCTAACATCTCGTAGCATTAGAGGCAGAGCTTGTTAAAAGCTTATTTGCATTTCCTCTCCCCATATTATGATGGGAAAATTGGCAGGTTAGGCAAGGTTCACATCACCATTTATTTAACGCGTTCTTTTGATCCATCAGAAGAACAGAAGGAAAAAAAAAACAGATCCTGTATTTTAAATGAGCATAAGGATCCATTTATTTATTTTATTTTTCTGTTCTTCTAATGGATCAGAAGAACAGTTAAATAAATGGTAATGTGAATCCAGTCTCACTTTAGTGTTAACTGCCTTGTGTGTGTCTTCGTGTCCCAACCACCACCTCATCCTGCAAAAAATGAGCCCCTACCTAAGACAATCGTTCAAAAAACAAAAAGTAAACCTTTCCACAGAAGCCATGGCAGAGGAATGTGAGCACAGAGGGCCCCCCCCCGGTCAGACCTGCGAAAGTATGTTCAATGGCGCAGATAATAGGCATAGTCCAAATGACTACATAGGATGTCTCTATAGTAGTTCAGTATGTGCTCCTTCTCAGCAGGTGTGAAAAAGGACACCATTTTGGACCAGTAGCTAGGGTCTAACAAGGTAGAGGGCCAGAAGTCATTCCTCTACCAAATGGTGACAATTCGGCTGTCACTACGCAAGCAAGTGAGCATGTATCGGGCCATTTGCGCAAGTGACTCGGAGGGACTTCCTGCCTCCATCTCCACTGCATACAAGATTTACCAGTATCTTTTCAAGGACATGAATCAGTGGAATGACATTGTTCATCCCATAGTTCTGGTGACTGACAAATAAAGTGGCCTCCTCAAAGGTCACGAGCAAACGGCAGGTGTCACGCATGAGCTGCCTATGGTTAACATCGAAGTTACACAGGGGAGTACCTCTGTCTGCTTGTATCATCAAGAAATCGTTTATGGCCTTTCTCTGTTTATATAATCTGTCCAACATATGGAGGGTGGAATTCCAACGGGTGGAAATGTTACATATCAGCCTATGTTGGGTGATGCCACTGAAGCTCAAGAAGGTTGTGCTTTACGGTGTACGAGTGGTTGAAGTGCATGCAAAGTTTCCTGGCCATTTTCAGGACGTCTTGTAGATGGGTGAAAGACTTCAGGAACCGCTTGACAACCAGATTGAAAACGTGCGCCATACAGGGCGCATGCAGGCCCTCCTTGACGCAGCACCGACACCATGTTCTTAACAATGTCGGTCCCCATGGTTTCGATTTTGAATTGTTGGGGAGATTTCTTGATGAAGGACATGGAGCAGTTCCTCCCTTGTGACTCTGTTCGCCCAGGCAAACGAGGTGTAGAACACCGCTGTGCCCTGCACATGTGGTATGCTGGAGGGGCACCGTGAATTATCCCTGTGGTGGAGGTGGACATTGTTGCAGGACCAATGGCATGAGAACATGAAGGCGGAAGCGGCATCACCTGGCCAAGTTGCTCGTGTGTAGCTCCACACATTGGGGCTGCCTTGCACTTTGGCAGACACCAACAGGCTTAAGGACTGGCTCACCTTCTGTTCTACATATTTGTGCAGTGCTGGTACTGTCTTTTTCGCAAAGAAATGAAGGCTTGGGACTCTCTACCTGACACAATGACTGACAAGGAGTAGGAGCAGGAGCATCAGGACCAGCAGATGATGGGAAGGACAGACAAATCTCTTCAGCTGAGGTGGTGGAGCTATGACTGCTTGAAATCAGGTGCGGCCACTGGGTGATGCAGCGGTTGCTGCAGCAGGCTGGAACACCACATTGGAGCCACGGTTCTCCCAGGCCACTTTATGTTGACACTGCATATGTTGATGCAGGGCCATGGTGCCAACATTGGCACTCTGGCCACGCTTCACCTTCTACCCACAGATCTGTGAAATGGCCTCCTCTGGTGGCTTAAAAAACTGCCAAACTTCCAAGTGGGTGATTTTACCCTCAACACTCCGCACTGACTGCTTGCAACACCAGCTCCCATGCCACTCTCCTCATCACTACTTGCCCGCCTACAAGCAACGAATGTCTCATCCACATCTTGGCTGGCCAGTAGCTGCTGACTGTCCTCTAGTAGCTCATCCTCGCTGTATAGTGGAGCTGAGCCCACAGCATATAATACTTGTCTGGCTAAGGGAACAGAAAAGGACAGAGGCAGGTTGAGAACAAGTGAGGCACAGGGCCAAACCCACCGACTCTTGGATGGGGGTGTCTGATATCACTTGGGACGAAGTGGATGACCGAGCTGGGTTTCTGGTCAAGACACGACCGCTAGATGACACTGGGAGCTCAGACCTCTCTCTGCGACTCCTGCTGCGACGCCCCATTGGCTGCTGTGACCTGTCCCTACGCCAGTAACATTTAGGCCTCTGCCACTCCCCTGTGCAGGGCATGTCACCTCTTTGTCTAACATACTGTTAAATATTGAACTGAATATAGGATAATCCTCTTGGGGAAGGCACAGCAATTGTCCAGAAAAAAACCCCTAAAATTTAACTTTTAATACATATGCTAAAAAAAAAAATCACATGAAAACATAAATTTTCCCCAACAAAAAAGGATAAACATAAGATAATGGAAGCCCACATATGTTTGACTAAATGGGAAGCCAGACAAACGATGAAGGTGCCTTATGAGGGGAATGTATTGGACAAAAAAGCAATAGGATTACTCACGGATCCCATGTCATATGCACTGGTATAATTATTACTCACGGACCAGATGAATGTACGTGGAGAAAGACAGCATTATACACGGGTTCCATGGAATATTCGTGGTAAAATGCCCGCTGGGTTTTTGCCAGGCTTTCGGATGATGCCACAGGATGGCAATTACTTGCGTGGGGGGTAGATGTCCACTGACCCTGGGTGTCCCTTTCAGGCTATCCCTACCTAAAAGCGGAGCACCCGCCCCGAAAGGGGCGACCCCATTTATCGTGGCTAAACCCTTTTTTCGACCCTATAAGGCCCTAAAGACAGTTTGGACATCAGCTAAGAAGAACAGTCCCACCGCATTTCCCCATTGAAGATGCTTAGTGGTTCATCAGGGGACGAAAAATTGAGCAGAACTCAGATGATGGCGACCAAGATGGGATGTCCATTTGTCCATTTTTGTGCAGACATGGACTCAATTACTGCACTGGCAGGACAGCTACAGGGTTTCTCTTTGGAGGTAGCTGACCTCCGCACGACCGTAACCCAGATTCAGAGACCACAGGCTGTTGGTCCCGGGGGTGGTGGTTGCCAGGCCTGTCTGGAGCCTAAAGTCGCTCTCCCTGATAGATTCTCTGGGGGATGTGATAACTTCATTTTGTTCAGGGAGGCGTGCAAATTGTACTTTAGGCTGCGTTCTCATCATTCTGGTAATGAGGAACAGACAGTTGGTGTGGTGATCTCGTTGCTCAAGGGGGATGCACAGTCATGGGCCTTTTCTCTGCCGACCGGATCGCAGTCTCTCCAGTCAGTAGATGAATTTTTCAAGAAAGGGGACGAATGGAAGACGGCTTTTAACACTCCTGAGGGCCACTTTGAGAACCTGGTCATGCCTTTTGGGTTGACCAATGCTCCTGCTGTCTTCCAGCATTTTGTTAATGACATCTTTCATCATCTTGTGGGGAGGTTTGTAGTCGTGTATTTGGATGACATACTAATTTATTCTCCAGATATGGTGACACATCAGGATCACGTTAGACAGGTGTTGCAGATCTTAAGAGACAACAAATTGTACGCAAAATTAGAGAAATGTGTTTTTGCTGTACAAGAGGTGCAATTCTTAGGATACCTGCTGTTATCTTCAGATTTTCGTATGGATCCAGAGAAAGTCTGTGCTGTTTTGGACTGGGATCGACCTGAAAATTTGAAGGCTCTTATGTGGTTTTTGGGGTTCACTAACTATTACCGAAAATTTATCAAGAACTATTCGACAATAGTTAAACTCTTAATTGACATGACTAGGAAAGGGACGGATGCCTCAGTGTGGTCTGATGCAGCATTGCAAGCCTTTTCCGCTGTGAAGGAGTGCTTTTCTTCTGCCCCTATATTGGTGCAGCCAGATGTGTCACAACCTTTCATTGTGGAGGTTGACGCATCCGAGGTGGGGGTAGGAGCAGTTTGGTCACAGGGTCGGTCACCAGGTAAATGGCATCCATGTGCCTTTTTTTAAAAAAAATCTCACTGCGGAGAGAAATTATGATGTGGGTTACAGAGAGTTACTGGCCATTAAGTTACCCTATCACAGTATTCACTGATCACAAAAATCTGTCTTACCTGGAGTCGACTAAACGACTTAACCCGAGGCAGGCCAGATGGTCTTTGTTCTTCACCGGATTCAATTTCATTGTCACGTATCGTCCTAGGATTAAGAATGTCAAGGCGGATGCCTTGTCACGTAGTTTTCCCTGAGGTGGTGATTTTGAAGATCCGAATCCTATTTTGTCAGAAGGGGTGGTGATATCCGCTCTTTATCCTGATCCTATTTTGTCAGAAGGGGTGGTGATATCCGCTCTTTATCCTGATCTTGAGGCTAAGGTGTTAGCGGCCCAGGGAGACGCACTGGAGTCTTGCCCCCCTGGGAAATTGTTTGTTCCATCTGAATTGCGTCATAAGGTGTTTGAGGAACATCACTGTACGGTGCTTGCGGGACACCCTGGGAGTAAATCCACTGTCGAACTTATCTCTCGTAGATTCTGGTGGCCAGGCCTGCGTAAGTGTGTTGAGGACTATGTGTCAGACTGTAGTGTCTGTGCACACGCTAAGGTGACACATACTCGACCTTCTGGACCCCTACTTCCATTGCCTATCCCGTCCAGACCATGGACTCATTTGTCTATGGACTTTATCACTGACCTGCCTAATTCGTCTGGAAAGACAGTTATTCTGGTGGTAGTTGATCGTCTTAGTAAGATGGCGCACTTTATTGCTTTACCTGGCCTACCTAATGCTAAAACACTTGCACAAGTGTTTGTTGACAATATTGTGAAACTCCATGGCATTCCCACTGACGTGGTCTCGGATCGTGGGACTCAGTTCTTATCCAGATTCTGGAGGGCATTCTGTACTCGTCTGGGGGTACAACTGTCATTCTCTTCAGCTTTTAATACTCAGTCGAACGGACAGACGGAGCGTACTAATCAGTCTAGAGACTTACTTGAGATGTTTTGTCTCTGAGAATCAGGAGGAGTTTTTGTCTCTGGCAGAGTTTGCCATAAGCAATCGTAGACAGGAGTCCACTGGCAAGTCGCCGTTTTTTGGGGCATATGGGTTTCACCCGCAGTTTGGCACATTTTCTAGTTCAGATACTTCTGGTATCCCTGAGGAAGAATGTTTTTCGTCATCATTGTCACGTATATGGCGGAAAATTCAAAATAACTTGATAAATATGGACAACAAGTACAAACGTGTGGCTGACAGGAAATGTATGAATGGTCCGGACCTAAGAGTGGGTGATTCTGTGTGGCTGTCCACAAGAAACAATAAGTTGAAAGTTCCATCTTGGAAGTTGGGTCCAAGATTTATTGGTCCATATAAGATCACTGCCATCATTAATCCTGTAGCATTTCGTCTTGAACTTCCTCAGGCCCTGAAAATTCATAATGTGTTTCACAGATCTTTGTTGAAGAGATATGTTGAACCATTGGAGCCATCTCCCTTACCACCCGCGCCTGTCAAGGTGGACGGCAGTTTGGAATTCCAAATCTCCAAGATTATTGACTCTCGAGTTCTCAGTTGATCTCTTCAGTATCTTGTTCACTGGAAAGGGTTATGGACCAGAGGAGAGGACGTGGGTACCAGCATCTGACGTGAATGCCAGTCATTTGGTGAAAGCTTTTCACCGGTCTCATCTAGATAAAGTTGGTCCTGGGTGTCCGGAGGCCATCCGTAGAAGGGCGGGTACTGCCACGGACATTCCTGCGACAGGTATCAGGAGGTCTATCAGATTGGCAACCCGTGGGTTAAACTGACAGGTTCTCCTTTGGTTGTTTTGTTGCTGGCATTCAGGTGTAGGTCTTTTATCAATTATCTTTGTCTATTTAGTGTTGCTTCTCCCACCATGCTGTGCGGTTTATACTTTCTCTGTGGTCTGTGGTTTGCTGGTGTGTGTTTCTCTGTGGAGATCCCATTGCTGCCATTATCTTCAGGAAAGTTAAGTGTCTTCTTTCCCTTTTGTTTATTTGTGTATATCTTCCCTGTGTTTTGGTGTTTGGGCCTGAGGGGAGACTACTGTTCGTCCAGGTTGGTGGAGGAACAATTTGTCTCATTCCCAGGTTTCCAGCGTATGAACTCACCTACAGTACCTTCTAGGCCTGTTCATACTGTAAGTAAGCCAGGACTGGAGTCAGGGTTTCAATAGGAGGTGACCATCTGACTTCTCTAGTTCCAGGCCTAATCCCACTTCCTTCCCCCCCCTCTTTCTCCTGCGCTTGGTGTGGAATATTCCCCCCACACCAGAGTGTGACATCCGGGCCCTGTCCTTGCTTCCTCTGCTGGATGTCCAGGTGAGCACTGCAGTTTGTTTGCCTTTTGCCACCCTGTTAATGGCTGTATCACACAGCACTTGCACCCCAATACCATTCAAGATTTGCTGGAATTAAAAAGATATCATCTATTGCAAACCTGAAAGCAGCAGTGTAATGGTAATTTGGATCCCCAGTCAGTGCAGCAAGGTGTGATAGAATTGTTTCTATCCAGGCTGTACAATCCCCTATTGGACCTTGTTCTCCTTCTATAGTGTGGAATAATTCCTCCTTGTCCTTTCCCTGAACTTCTATACAGCTAAATTAGCCAAATGTTTGAAAGTCTTTCCTAGCACTACTGCTGATTGGCTGCATGCATGGCATTGTGGGTGATCCCTCCTTCCCGGAGTTCTTTGCTCCATGCCCTAACACGTGTGGGTGCCATTTTAGGAAAACATATGATTGGTTACCACTAGAGATGAGCGAATCATTCAAAAAATTATTCGCCAAACATTCGCCGAACTTTTCCTAAATTTCGTATATTCGACGAATAGATTTGTTGTATTTGCGTACAAAATATACGTTATTATGTGCTATTAGCGAACATTCGCTCACTAATAATGAACGTTCATTTACAAAATGTACGCAACTTCTTAGAAGACGTACGCATGAGCGTACAAATAGCTTACGAATCTCAGCGTACTATTGTCTAAGCGATTACGTAATACGCAGGCACGTACGAGGAGAGGCCGCGGCGTGCACTCCTCAGAGGCAGATCGAATATTCGAGACATATATATGGTAAAGTGCAAATACATTATTATAGGTATAATATAAAAATTTTAAATATCACCTACCTAGTATGCTCACGGACACGTTTAAGTCTCTTTTCTTCTGACGCTTGTCATAGAACTGGAGCAGAGTCCCAAACTCAGTCGCAATTTGTAATCCACATAGGTAAAATTGTAATCCAAATGGGTAAAAAAAAAGCAGCAAAGGTTCCTTAAAAAACCCTCTTTCAAGGGGCTCCCCAAATAACCTGAAAAGGGAGAAAAAGGGATGAGGCGCACGAATGCGCAACTTAATTTGCCTCGTCATCCTCCCGCGCTGGAGAAAGGGGCGGAACTACCAGGCAGGAGTCTGCATCGCTGAATTGAATTCGTACGCGACAGCGTATAGAGTAACTACCAGGGAAAAGTCTGCATCGCTGAATTGAATTCGTACGCGACAGCGTATAGAGTAACTAAATTATATGTACAATAGCGTATAATTTATAGGACACACTACGTAGCGAATGCGTACAAAAGCTAAGCGAATCACCTAATATTTGGATTCGCTTCGCAGCTGAAAAATCCCAAGATTCGATACGAATCTACGAAGCGGCGAATAGATTCACTCATCTCTAATTACCACGAAGCGTGAGGAAATTTGGATTCGGTATAAATAAAAATTTTCCTGAAATTGGGATCGAATTCCACTTCGTCAACTTTGATTCGTTCATCTCTAATTGTCGTATTTGAAAATATCTATGCAGTGTATGCCATGATAAAAAAAAAGAAGAAAAACACACGATTTGCCATTTTTAGTCACTTTGTCCCAAAAAAAAGTCATACATACCACAAAAAAACAAGCCTTCATACAGCTCCATGGGCGGAAAATGGGAATGTAAAGAAAATGTAGTTTTTTTCAAAGGATTTTATTTTGAAAAGTAGTAAAACAAAATAAAAATTATACAACTCTGGTATCGCCATAATCGTATTGAACTCAAGAATAGGGACGTCATGTCATTTTTAGTGCACAGTGACTGCTGTAATATCAACTAGAGATGAGCAAATTTGTCAAAAATTGGATTTGGTCGGTTCACCAAATTTTCAAAAAATATTTGATTTAATCAAAACTTATTCTGCTCTCAGGGCCAGAAGCCTTACCGCTCACAACACCAGCTCCCATGTGACTCTCATCATCACTACTTTCCCATCTACCGGAGGAAATGTCAGATATCTCCTCCAGATCTTAGTTGGGCAGTAGCTGCTCATTGTCCTCTAGTAGCCTCACTGAAAAGTGGAGCCGAGCCTACGGCATATACTTATCGTACTGAAGGAACAGAAAATGACCGAGGCAGGTTGAGGACAGTTGGAGGCACAGGGCCTGCTCACGGGCCATGCCAACTAAGCGTTGTGTTAGTGGAACCCACCGACTCTTGGCGGGGGGTGTCTGATGTCACTTGCGACAAAGTCGAAGACCAAGTCAACCATTCAAGCACCGCTGGATTGCTGGTCAAGACACGACCGCTAGATGACACTGAGAGATAAGGCCTCTCACTGCAACTCCTGCTTCCACTCCTCCTTTTTCTGCTGCTACTTGTGCTTGTGCCAGAAACATTTTGGTTACTGTCCGTTCCCTTTGAAGGGCCTGTAACTTGTCTGTCTGACATACTGTAAAATAAGAGAATTAAATTAAAATTAAAGTAATTAATACACCCCAAAATGTCTATAAAACAATGTATGTTCACCACTCAAAGGCTAATTTGACATACTTTTTTTCTTATTACTGCACCACAGAAATGTCTATGAAACAATGTACATTCACCACAAAATGGCTAATAACAAGCATTTTTTTTTTCTTATCAATAAACCACAAAAATGTCTATGGAACAATGTACATTCACCGCAAAACGGCTAATAACATGCACTTTTTTTCTTATTAACACACCACAAAAATGTTTATAAAACAATGTATGTTCACCGCTGAATGGCTAATTAGATATACTATTTTTTTTATTATTTATACACCAGAAAAATGTCTATAAAGAAATGCACGTTCACCGCAAAACGGTTAATACATGTTTTTTTTCTTATTAATACACCACAAAATGTCTATAAAACAATGTACGTTCACTGCTGAATGGCTAATTACATGTATTTTTTTCCTTAATACACCACAAAAATGTCTATAAACATATGCATGTTCATTGTAAAATGGCTAATGACATACATATAGTTCCTATTAATACATCCCCTAAATGGCTGCATCACACAGCACTTGCACCCCAATCACAAGCAAGGTTTTCTGGATAGTGCAAACCTAAAAGAAGCAGTATAACTGCAATTTGGATCCCCAATTCAGTGCAGCAAGGTGTAATAGAATCGCTCCTATTACCCAGGCTGTACACTCCCCTATTGGACCCTGTTCTCCTTTTATAGTGTGGATAATGCCTCCCTATCCTTTTCCTACACCTTGAATGATCTTTCCCTGAACTTATAAATCTATTTTTCAGCACAATAAAATATTTACTAATACTATCCCTATTCCCTAACACCTTTCATGTCTCTCCCTGCACTAAGTACACTGGAAAATGGCAGCAGCATCCAAGATGGCTGAGGCTATTTATAGGGCTGTGATATCACAGGGGCTGGCTGGTTGCTAATTGGCTGCATGCATGGCATTGAGGCTGCGGGATTGTCACCACACAAATAATTTTTCCCCGTTTTTCAATACAAGTTATAGTAAATTACATAGTTCCATTAAAAAAAAAAACAATCTGTCCCACAAAAAATAAGCCCTCATATGGATATGTAAACGGAAAACTAAAAAGTTATGGCTCTTGGACTATGGGGAGGAAAAAATATAATTTAAAAATGAAAATGGGCTTCCTCTGTGGAAGGCTAGATCCCTCACAACCCCTATGGGATCTGGGACATGATAAAAGGGCAAACATTCATTTACCACATGATTGCATTTCTAAGGCTGGGTTCACATAACCAATTATTTTTGCATTCTTCTGATCCATCAGATGAACAGGAAAATAATGTAAAAAACAGATCCTGTAGTTTAAGCATGCATTATGCTCAGTTATTTGGCATCCATTTTAGATTTGAGCTTTCCATCTGAAATCCATTATTTTAGATGGAAAAAAAAAGTCCTGTCTAAGATAACGGATCTCAGATGGAAATGGCTGAACTAGATGCCAAATGTACATAACTGAATATAATGGATGCTTAACCCCTTCCCGACGGCGCTGCGGGAAGTAAGTTACCGACCAGCACCGTAGTACTATGGCGCGCTGATCGGGCGAGTGCAGGAGCTGCGCCCGCCCGATCAGCTGCGGGGGGCCGGCTGTTCCCGTATTAACCCTTCATGTGCCGCGGTCAGCGCTGACCACCGCACATGCGATGCGGGCGGTCGGAGCGAGTGTCCATCGGGTCCCCGCGCTGCTGTGACGGGGACCCGATGGCTTAGATAGATCCTTAGGCATCCGGCTGCTATCTACGGTAGCCTGTGAGATCCAGCCCCCTGGATCTCACAGGCAGTAAGGCTGGAAGTGTATTACTGTGTGTAATACACTTCCAGCCAATGCATTACAATACAGAAGTATTGTAATGCATTGTAAAGGGGATCAGACCCCAAAAGTTAAAAAAGCGTAAAAAAAAGAAAGTGAAAAAAAAGTGAAAAAATAAAGTTTTACAAAAAAGTTTCAAGTTCCAAAAAAAGCGTCCTTTTCACAAAATAATATAGAAAAAAATTGTAAAAAATAGTGAAACAAATAAAAATAGACATATTAGGTATCGCTGCATCCGTATCGACCGGCTCTATAAAAATATCACATGATCCACCCTGCCAGGTGAACACAGTAAAAAAAAAACTGCCAAAACAGCCTTTTTTTGGTCACCTTCCCTTACAAAAAGTGTAATAGCAGGCGATAAAAAAGGCGTATTTACCCCATAATGGTACCAATCAAACCGTCATCTTGTCCCGCAGAAATGTAGACCCTACCTGAGACAATCGCCCAAAAAATAAAAAAATATGGCTCTCAGAAAATAGCAACACAAAAAAAAAGATATTATTCTGTTCAAAAATGCATCTAATGTGTAAAACTTTCCAAAAATAAAAATGTTTGACATATTGGGTATCGCCGCGTCCGTAACAACCTGCTCTATAAAAATATTACATGAGATGGCCCCCCAGGTGAATACTGTAAAAAAAAATAAAAAAAAACTATGCCATAACAGCCATTTTTTTCACCTTGCCTCACAAAAAGTGTAATAGCAGGCGATCAAAAAGGCGTATTTACCCCAAAATGGTACCAATCAAATCGTCATCTTGTCCCGCAGTAATGTAGACCCTACCTGAGGCAATCGCCCAAAAAATAAAAAAAATATGGCTCTCAGAAAATAGCAACACAAAAAAAGATTTTATTCTGTTCAAAAATGTATCTAATGTGTAAAACTTTCTAAAAATAAAAATGTTTGACATATTGGGTATCGCCGCATCCGTAACAACCTGCTCTATAAAAATATTACATGAGGTGGCCCCCCAGGTGAATGCTGTAAAAAAAATGTAAAAAAACTATGCCATAACAGCCATTTTTTTTTCACCTTGCCTCACAAAAAGTGTAATAGCAGGCGATAAAAAAGTCTTACGTACCCCAAAATGGTACCAATGAAAACGTCACCTCGTCCTGCAAAAAATGAGCCCTCACATAAGACAATAACTAAAAAAAATAAAAATCAATGGCTCCCGCAAACCAATCCATCAAAATCTGTGCTGCAAAATCCATATGGCACTCCTTCTGTTCTGAGTCCTGCCATGTGCCCCCACAGCAGTTTACCACCACATATGGGGTGTTGCCGTATTCAGGAGAAAATGGGGAACAAATTATGGGGTGCTTTTCTCCTGTTACTCCTTGTGAAAATGAAAAATTTGGGGCTAAAGCAACATTTTATTGGAAGAAATGAAACTTTTCATTTTCACAGCCAAGTGTTTCCAAATTCCATAAAACGCTTAGGGGGTCAAAGTGGCCAGTACCCCCCTTAATATATTCTTTGAAGGGTGTAGTTTCCAAAATGGGGTCACTTTTTGAGGGTTTCCACTGTAGGGGTACGTCAGGGTCTCTCAATTACAAAATGGTGCCTAAAAAATTATTAACATGAATAATCTACCAAAAAAGTGACATTTTGAAATTTCACCTCCATTTTCCATTAATTCTTGTGGAACATCTCAAGGGTTAACAAAGTTTGTAACAGCAGTTTTTTATAATTTGAGGGGTGTAGTTTCTAAAATGGGGTCATTTATGGGGGGTTTCATTATGTAAGCCCCTCATAATCACTTTATATCTGAATTGGTGCTTAAAAAAATGGTTTGGGAAATTTTGTTGAAAATTTGAAACATGGCTTCTAAACTTCTAAGCCTTCTAACGTCCCAAAAAATTAAAATGACATTTATAAAATGATGCCAACATAAAGAAGACATATGGGGAATGTAAAATAATAACTATTTTTGGAGGTATTACTATTAGAGATGAGGGAGCACTAAAAATGCTCGGGTGCTCGTTATTCGAGTCGAACTTTTCCCGATGCTCGGGTGCTCGTTTCGAATAACGAATCCCATTGAAGTCAATGGGAGACTCGAGCATTTTTGCGGGGGACCAAGGCTCTGCTTAGGGAAGGCTGGGTGAAAACCTGGAAACCTCAGAAAATGATGGAAACACCGCGGAAATGGACAGGAAACAGCAGGGGCAGCATGCATGGATGCCTCTGAGGCTGCCTAATCCCACCATTACCCCAGATTCTCAGGCAACAGCCTGGTGGTTACCCTCATGGCAATTGTGCTCACCCAGACCAAGAAAGGCGAGGAAAATACCCATCACATGTTAGGGAAGCACCAAAATAGGTGCAACGAAGGTCCATCACCGCCTGCAGGTGACACCACTGCTCATGCTGGCACTGCAGCTGACATCAAGTTTAGTATCTGTTCTTATCAGTTGCTGTGGCTGTTGGTGGTAAAGTGGTGAGCACAGCTGCTTCCCAAGCAGTTGACCCAGGTTCGATTCCCGTCTCTCGCAGGAGGCAATTAATAGAAGAACCAAAAAAAAAACCAGGACAATATCTAATATGTCCCCTACCCAGGTAAATTGTTTGGAGAGAGGGCCTGTAGGTGGGGGGGAAGGAGGTTTCGCTGGAAGAGCCAGAGTAGTGCCCCCTGGGCTAGCGTGTGTGGTGGTGACAACAGCCAGAATGGATTTAGAAAAACTGTTGCATCAACCGGTATGGTATCGATTCTTCTCAGTTTAATACCGTATACGTCCCCTATCTTGGGACCTTATAGTTCATGGATTTTTCCACCACGGAAAATGGAAAAAGAGCTTGCTCTGGCCAGGGGAGTATCTTTCCCACTTGGTCCAAGCTCTGTGTCCAAGCTCTGCCTATCACAGGTCAGGAGGCAATTAAAAGAAGAAAAACAAAAAACATCAGTACAACATCTAATACGTCCCCTATCCGGGTAAATAGTTTGGAGAGAGGGCCATAGGTGGGGGGAAGGAGGTTTCGCTGGAAGAGCCAGAGGAGTGCGTGGTGGTGACAACAGCCGGATGGAGTTAGAATGACGACACAGGACCCCAACTTAAAAATTTAGCATCAACCGGTACAGTCGTAAATTATGAGATTGATCAAGTGTGGCATGACTTTTAAATGGATATTGCATGTGGTCACGTACTCCCTGGAACCCCATAGTCACCCCTTCCCTGATGTGCTGGCCCAGAACATTCTCTGCCCCAATTCGCTAGACCTTTTGCTGTTTCCGTGTGCTGACAGTGTGGATTTATCAGTGTTGTCTGAGGAGGTGGTGGACAATGGCGAGACACAGGTGTCGGGGGGTGAGGTAGTTGTATGGGAAGCAAGTTACAGTGGGGACTCCTTGGGGGGACTTTCTCATGATGGGACAGATTCAACTTGGGTGGATCAGGCACAGGAACAGATGAATTTTTTTTGGTGTTTATTTAACTTTTATTTAGCACAAATAACCACAGAGATATTTATTCGTTATCTTCTCTGCGCAGTGTGGTGTTGGGGTTCGTCACTTTGATGGCGAGCTGTGCTGCTCTT
>ONZH01029847.1:0-17288 GCA_900303285.1 Rhinella marina | reverse complement strand
CCCCGCCCCACATTATATACCCTCCATAAGTAAGTAGTAAGCCCATAATGTAATACCCTCCATAAGTAAGTACCCCCTCCCACATGTATATAATACATAAGTAAGTACCCCGCCCACATGTATATACCCTCCATAAGTAAGTAAGTACAGACCCCCCCCACATGTATATTACCCTCCATAAGTAAAGTACCCCCGCCCACATGATATACCCTCCATAGAAGTTACCCCGCCCCACATGTACATACCTACATAAGTAAGTACCGCCGCCTGCCGGATTATGGCTCCCAGTACATGGCTGAGGTCCCGTGTGCTGCCATGTGACATGGATGCTGCGCACCGCGTGTTCTTATACGTCAGGCTCTTCTTGTAGATACAAGCGAAGATTCCCGGGAAAGACGGTGCCGCGCAGTATGTGTATCTGGAGGCTCAGTCCAAGTCATTCACTAAGGAGGAGCGTGTCCCTGTTACACATCCAACGGCTTCCTCTACATCCAGACCGACAAACCCTCTACACCCACCAGTCCGGTAACCTCCTCACTTTACAGTAAAACATGACGACACCGTCATTTCTGTAAGAGTCTGATCTGTAACTTACAGATGCTCATTTATAAAAGTCCGAAAATATACGTACAATATGTGTAGTATTACCGTCATGTACGGTACAGATGTAGTATACCGTCATGTACGGTTACAGAGTAGTATTCCGTCATTGTACTGTATTAGATTGCTGTATACCGTATCCGTAACTGTACATGAGTCATGTACGGTTATGTCTACCGTCATTACTGTACAGATGTAGTATACCGTCATGTACTGTTTAGTGTATTATACTGTCTGTACTGTATGATGTCGTATACCGTCATGTACTGTACTGTATACCGTCAGTACTGTTTAGTAGTATACCGTCGTATATACGTCATGTACTGTTTAGATGTAGTATACCGATGTAGTATACCGTCATGTACTGTTACAGATGTATTACCGTACAGATACCGTACTGTTAGATGTATGTATACCGTCCGTCATGTCATGTACTAGACCAGCATGTAGTATACCGTCCGTATGTAGTACTGTACAGATGTAGCTATTACCGTCATGTACTGTGAGTTACTGTACTGTTTATGTAGTAGATCCGAGTACTGTACGTATACCGTCATGTACTGATGTAGATGTAGTATTACCGTCATTACGTTTGTACTGTAGATGTAGTATACCGTCATGTACCGGTCAATGGGTATACCGTCATGTACTGTACAGATGTAGTATACCGTCATGTACTGTACAGATGTAGTATACCGTCATGTACTGTTTAGATGTAGTATACCGTCATGTACTGTACAGATGTAGTATACCGTCATGTACTGTACAGATGTAGTATACCGTCATGTACTGTACAGATGTAGTTTACCGTCATGTACTGTTTAGATGTAGTATACCGTCATGTACTGTACAGATGTAGTATACCGTCATGTACTTACAGATAGTATACCGTCCGTACATGTAGTACTGTTTAGATGTAGTATACCGTCATGTACTGTACAGATGTAGTATACCGTCATGTACTGTACAGATGTAGTATACCGTCATGTACTGTTTAGATGTAGTATACCGTCATGTACTGTTTAGATGTAGTATACCGTCATGTACTGTACAGATGTAGTATACCGTCATGTACTGTACAGATGTAGTATACCGTCATGTGTTAGAGTACTATACGTCGTACTGTACTGTTGTAGATGTGTTATTCATGTACTGTTAGATGTAGTATACCGTCGTACTCACGTACAGTGTTATACCGTCATTTACTGATTTAGTAGTATACCGTCATGTACTGACTACAGATGTTAGTTACCGTCATGTACTGTTTAGTTATACCGTCATGTACTGTTTAGCTATACCGTCAGTACAGATGTAGTATACATGTACGTCATGTTACTGTACAGATGTAGTATACCGTCATGTACTGTACAGATGTCGTATACGTCATTACTGTACAGATGTAAGTATACCGTCATATACATGTACTGTACAGATGTAGTATACCGTCATACTGTCTAGATGTCATGTACTTTAATACCGTCATGTACTGTACAGATGTAGCAATAACCGTCATGTACTGTACTGATGTAGTATACCGTCATGTACTGTATGTAGATGTAGTTATACCGTCATGTACACGTACCGTCTGATGTACATGTACTGGTGTATTACCGTCATAGTACGTCATGAGGTACTGTAGTTTATACCGTCATGTACGGTACTGATGTAGTATACCGCATATTGTCGTCTTGTGTCCGCAGTGAAGTTTCGGGTCTACTCCATGGATGAAGAACTGAGACCGGCACGCAGAGATGTCACTGTCACCTTCAAGGTGAGTTATACGCTGCGATAGAGCCACCACATCAGACAGAAATGTGACTGCAGCTCTGGAGGTGACTGGAGGATAAGACATGAGGTAAGAGGAGAAATGTGACTGCAGCTCTGGAGGTGACTGGAGGATAAGACATGAGGTAAATGGAGAAATGTGACTGCAGCTCTGGAGGATGAGGATAGAAATGATGGTAAGACATGAGGTAAGGAGAAATGTGACTTGCCTGGAGTCTGGAGGTGACTGGAGGATAAGGACACGAGGTAACTGGAGAAATGTGACTGCAGCTCTGGTGACTGTGAGGATAAGAATGACTAAGAGGAGAAATGTGACTGCAGCTCGGAGTGACTGGAGGATAAGACATGAGGTAAGAGGAGAAATGTGACTGCAGCTCTGGAGGTGACTGGAGGATAAGACATGAGGTAATGGAGAAATGTGACTGCAAGCTCTGGAGGTGACTGGAGGATAAGACATGAGGTAACTGGAGGAAATGTGACTGCAGCTCTGGAGGATGGAGGATAAGACATGAGGTAACTGAGAAATGTGACTGCCAGCTCTGGAGTGTAACTGGAGATGTGACTAAGACTGAGGTTAAGAGGAGAAATGTGACTGCAGCTCTGGAGGTGACTGGAGGATAAGACATGAGGTAACTGCGAAACTGTCTCAGCTCTGGAGGTGACTTGAGGATAAGACATGAGGTAACAGGAGAAATGTGATGCCAGCTCTGGAGGTGACTGGAGATAAGACTCTGGAGGTTGCAGCTCTGAGGATAAGACATGAGGTAACTGATGTGACTGTTAACTGGAGAAAGTTTGTATTTCAAGAAGACAAGAGGTGGGGGGGCAGCAGAAGGGGGATTATCTGTGTCTGCAGTATAGTACTGTGTATTTGCGGGGGTGCGCCGTGTGTTTTTGTGGGTGGGCGCCGTGTGTTTTGGGGGTGGGGCGCCGTGTGTTTTGGGGTGGGCGCCGTGGTTTTGTGCTTTGTGTTTTGTGGTGGGGCGCCGTGTGTTTTGGGGGGCGCCGTGTTGTTTGGGGGGGGCGCCGTGTGTTTTGGTGTGTTTGGGGCGGCCAGTGTGTTTGGGGGGCGCCGTGTGTTTTGGGGGCGCCCGTGGTGGGTGAGGGCGCCGTGTGTTTTGGGGGTGTAGGGCGCCGTGTGTTTTTTGGTTTGGGGCGCAGCGCGGTGTGTTTTTGGGGTGGGGCGCCGCGCCGTGTGTTGTGTTTTTGCCGTGTGTGTGGGCGCCGTGTGTTGTGTGGGGCGCCGTGTGTTTTTGGCGCCGTGTGTTTTGGGGGGCGCCGTGTGTTTTGGGGTGGGCGCTGCGCCGTGTGTTGTGTTTTTGGCGCGGTTTTGGGGGCGCCGATGCCGTGTGTTTTGGGGTGGGCGCCGTGTGTTTTTGGGGGCGCCCGCGCGTGTGTTTTGGGGGGCGCCGTGTGTTTTTATTTGGGACCTGTGCTAATGAATAATTTTCTACGGTTCATGAAGGATCCGGACGAGTTGAAGATGGATGTGATAACACAGCCGACGCCACCGGAATCATCTCCTTTCCCGACTTCAGATTCCAGCCAACCCCAAGTACGTGCCCCCCATTACATCCCACCTCCCACATGTGCGGTGTCCCCGGCGTCCACTGACGTCTCCGCTCGGCCGCCATCACATTCATTGCGCTTATATCTCCTGTAAAACCCTTAAAGGGCCGGTAACACCTTACCAGCCAGCAGAGGCTCTTCACTGTCAAGACCTCTGCCTGCTATCAATGAATGGAAACCCTTAGTGACCTAATCCTGGTCTCACAACAACCTGCCTTATATAAGTCCCATTCCCTGGCAGCAAGCAGAGATCTTGAAAATGGTGAGGAACTGAACTACAAAGTCTATTAGAAAGCTGCAGACAATCGGAGTGCCTCGGACGAATTCACCTTTCTCACCCTCAGATTTGGGACCTGGAAGATGGAAGCTGTTTACGGCGCAGACTACACGACCGCCACCGCCGCAGTGTTTGACGTGAAGGAATACGGTATATTCATTCTCACATCTTTACTTCTGGTCAGAGCCGTGAGCGGAGATTATGGCGTCTCACGTCAGCTCTCTGTCTTCCAGTCCTGCCGAGATTCTTTGTCACCATCGAACCAAAACAAAACTTCATATCATACGAGACGTTCAACGCGTTCACCATTACAGTGAAGGCAAGGTAAGTGGCCCCGAGGAGGAGGAGCCACTCCTAGAGCATGCTGGGAGTTAATCTTATCACAATATATACAGCAGTAAGGGCCAGCTGCTCCACAACTACTACTACCCCCATCAGACCCTGTAACTTCATCATACAGCCACCAATAGAGGGAGCTCACTACATACAGATTATACAGTCACCACTAGAGGGAGCTCACTATATACAGGATTATACAGTCACCACTAGAGGGAGCTCACTACATACAGATTATACAGTCACCACTAGAGGGAGCTCACTACATACAGATTATACAGCCACCACTAGAGGGAGCTCACTACATACAGATTATACAGTCACCACTAGAGGGAGCTCACTACATACAGATTATACAGCCACCACTAGAGGGAGCTCACTACATACAGATTATACAGTCACCACTTAGAGGGAGCTCACTACATACAGATTATACAGCCACCACTAGAGGGAGCTCACTACATACAGATTATACAGTCACCACTAGAGGGAGCTCACTACATACAGATTATACAGTCCACCACTAGAGGGAGCTCACTACATACAGATTATACAGCCACCACTAGAGGGAGCTCACTTACATACAGATTATACAGCCACCACTATAGAGGGAGCTCACTACATTACAGATTATACAGCCACCACTAGAGGGAGCTCACTACATACAGATTATACAGCCACCACTAGAGGGAGCTCACTACATACAGATTATACAGTATACAGTCACCACTAGAGGGAGCTCACTACATACAGATTATACAGCCACCACTAGAGGGAGCTCACTACATACAGATTATACAGCCACCACTAGAGGGAGCTCACTACATACAGATTATACAGTCACCACTAGAGGGAGCTCACTACATACAGATTATACAGCCACCACTAGAGGGAGCTCACTACATACAGATTATACAGCCACCACTAGAGGGAGCTCACTACATACAGATTATACAGCCACCACTAGAGGGAGCTCACTACATACAGATTATACAGTCACCACTAGAGGGAGCTCACTACATACAGATTATACAGCCACCACTAGAGGGGAGCTCACTACATACAGATTATACAGCCACCACTAGAGGGAGCTCACTACATACAGATTATACAGTCACCACTAGAGGGGAGCTCACTACATACAGATTATACAGTCACCACTAGAGGGAGCTCACTACATACAGATTATAAGCCCACTAGAGGGAGCTCATACATACAGATTATACAGCCACCACTAGAGGGAGCTCACTACATACACGATTATACAGCCACCACTAGAGGGAGCTCACTACATACAGATTATACAGCCACCAACTAGAGGGAGCTCACTACATACAGATTATACACCACCACTAGAGGGAGCTCACTACATACAGATTATACAGCCACCACTAGAGGGAGCTCACTACATACAGATTATACAGCCACCACTAGAGGGAGCTCACTACATACAGATTATACAGCCACCACTAGAGGGAGCTCACTACATACAGATTATACAGCCACCACTAGAGGGAGCTCACTCATACAGATTATACAGCACCATAGAGGGAGCTCACTACATACAGATTATACAGCACCACTAGAGGGAGCTCACTACATACAGATTATACAGCCACCACTAGAGGGAGCTCACTACATACAGATTATACAGCCACCACTAGAGGGAGCTCACTACATACAGATTATACAGCCACCACTAGAGGGAGCTCACTACATACAGATTATAACAGCCACCACTAGAGGGAGCTCACTACATACAGATTATACAGCCACCACTAGAGGGAGCTCACTACATACAGATTATACAGCCACCACTAGAGGGAGCTCACTACATACAGATTATACAGCCACCACTAGAGGGAGCTCACTACCATACAGATTATACAGCCACCACTAGAGGGAGCTCACTACATACAGATTATACAGCCACCACTAGAGGGAGCTCACTACATACAGATTATACAGCACCACTAGAGGGAGCTCACTACATACAGATTATACAGCACCACTAGAGGGAGCTACTACATACAGATTATACAGCCACCACTAGAGGGAGCTCACTACATACAGATTATACAGCCACCACTAGAGGGAGCTCACTACATACAGATTATACAGCCACCACTAGAGGGAGCTCACTACATACAGATTATACAGCCACCACTAGAGGGAGCTCACTACATACAGATTATACAGCCACCACTAGAGGGAGCTCACTACAATACAGATTATACAGCACCACTAGAGGGAGCTCACTACATACAGATTATACAGCCACCACTAGAGGGAGCTCACTACATACAGATTATACAGCCACCACTAGAGGGAGCTCACTACATACAGATTATACAGCCACCACTAGAGGGAGCTCACTACATACAGATTATACAGCCCACCACTAGAGGGAGCTCACTACATACAGATTATACAGCCACCACTAGAGGGAGCTCACTACATACAGATTATACAGCCACCACTAGAGGGAGCTCACTACATACAGATTATACAGCCACCACTAGAGGGAGCTCACTACATACAGATTATACAGCCACCACTAGAGGGAGCTCACTACATACAGATTATACAGCCCCACTAGAGGGAGCTCACATAGATTATACAGCACCACTAGAGGAGCTCACTACATACAGATTATACAGCCACCACTAAGAGGGAGCTCACTACATACAGATTATACAGCCACCATTAGAGGGAGCTCACTACATACAGATTATACAGCCACCACTAGAGGGAGCTCACTACATACAGATTATACCAGCCACCACTAGAGGGAGCTCACTACATACAGATTATACAGCCACCACTAGAGGGAGCTCACTACATCAGATTATACAGCCACCACTAGAGGGAGCTCACTACATACAGATTATACAGCCACCACTAGAGGGAGCTCACTACATACAGATTATACAGCCACCACTAGAGGGAGCTCACTACATACAGATTATACAGCCACCACTAGAGGAGCTCACTACATACAGATTATACAGCCACCACTAGAGGGAGCTCACTACATACAGATTATACAGCCACCACTAGAGGGAGCTCACTACATACAGATTATACAGCCCCACTAGAGGGAGCTCACTCATACAGATTATACAGCCACCACTAGAGGGAGCTCACTACATACAGATTATACAGCCACCACTAGAGGGAGCTTCACTACATACAGATTATACAGCCACCACTAGAGGGAGCTCACTACATAACAGATTATACAGTCACCACTAGAGGGAGCTCACTACATACAGATATACAGCCACCACTAGAGGGAGCTCACTACATACAGATATACAGGCTACCACTAGAGGGAAGCCTCACTACGTACAGATTATACCAGCCACCACTAGAGGGAGCTCACTACATACAGGAATAATAACAGCCCACCACTAGAGGGGCTCACTAACATACAGGTTATAACAGCCACCACTAGAGGGAAGCTCACTACATACAGAATATACAGCCACCACTTAGAGGGAGTCACTACATACAGACTTTACAGCCACCACTAGGGGTCACTACAACAATAAGCCAGGAGGGCTCACTACAATAAAGATTATACAAGCCACCACTAGAGGGAGCTCGACTACATACAGGATGACTTAACAGCCACCCACTAAGAGGGAGCTCACGTACATACGGATTATACAGCCACCACTAGAGGGAGCTCATCTGACATACAGATTATACAGCCACCACTAGGGGAGCTCACTACATACAGATTATGCATCCACCACTAGGAGGGAGCTCACTACATACAGATTATACAGCCACCACTAGAGGGAGCTCACTACATACAGATTATACAGCCACCACTAGAGGGAGCTCACTACATACAGATTATACAGCCACACTAGAGGGAGCTCAACTACATACAGATTATACAGCCACCACTAGAGGGAGCTCACTACATACAGATTATACAGCCACCACTAGAGGGAGCTCACTACATACAGATTATACAGCCACCACTAGAGGGAGCTCACTACATACAGATTATACAGCCACCACTAGAGGGAGCCTCACTACATACAGGTTATACAGCCACCACTAGAGGGAGCTCACTACATACAGATTATACAGCCACCACTAGAGGGGAGCTCACTACATACAGATTATACAGCCACCACTAGAGGGAGCTCACTACATACAGATTATACAGCCACCACTAGAGGGAGCTCACTACATACAGATTATACAGCCACCACTAGAGGGAGCTCACTACATACAGATTATACAGCACCACTAGAGGGAGCTCACTACATACAGATTATACAGCCACCACTAGGGGAGCTCACTACATACAGATTATACAGTCACACTAGAGGGAGCTCACTACATACAGATTATACAGCCACCACTAGAGGGAGCTCACTACATACAGATTATACAGTCACCACTAGAGGGAGCTCACTACATACAGATTATACAGCCACCACTAGAGGGAGCTCACTACATACAGATTATACAGTCACCACTAGAGGGAGCTCACTACATACAGATTATACAGCCACCACTAGAGGGAGCTTCACTACATACAGATTATACAGCCACCACTAGAGGGAGCTCACTACATACAGATTATACAGCCACCACTAGAGGGAGCTCACTACATACAGATTATACAGCCACCACTAGAGGGAGCTCACTACATTACAGATTATACAGTCACCACTAGAGAGGGAGCTCACTTACATACAGATTATACAGTCACCACTAGAGGGAGCTCACTACATACAGATTATACAGTCACCACTAGAGGGAGCTCACTACATTACAGATTATACAGTCACCACTAGAGGGAGCTCACTACATACAGATTATACAGTCACCACTAGAGGGAGCTCACTACATACAGATTATACAGCCACCACTAGAGGGAGCTCACTACATACAGATTATACAGTCACCACTAGAGGGAGCTCACTACATACAGATTATACAGTCACCACTAGAGGAGCTCAACTTACATACAGATTATACAGCCACCACTAGAGGGAGCTCACTACATACAGATTATACAGCCACCACTAGAGGGAGCTCACTACATACAGATTATACAGCCACCACTAGAGGGAGCTCACTACATACAGATTATATACTAGAGAGGAGCTCACTACATACAGTTATACAGCACCACTAGAGGGAGCTCACTACATACAGATTATACAGTCACCACTTAGAGGGAGCTCACTACATACAGATTATTACAGCCACCACTAGAGGGAGCTCACTACATACAGATTATACAGCCACCACTAGGGGAGCTCACTACATACAGATTATACCACCACTAGAGGGAGAAGCCCCTAGAAGGGGCTCACTACATACAGATTATACAGCCACCACTAGAGGGAGCTTCACTACATACAGATTATACAGCCACCACTAGAGGGAGCTCACTACATACAGATTATACAGGCCACCACTAGAGGGAGCTCACTACATACAGATTATACAGCCACCACTAGAGGGAGCTCACTACATACAGATTATACAGCCACCACTAGAGGGAGCCTCACTACATACAGATTATACAGCCACCACTAGAGGAGCTCACTACATACAGGATTATACAGCCACCACTAGAGGGAGCTCACTACATACAGATTATACAGCCACCACTAGAGGGAGCTCACTACATACAGATTATACAGCCACCACTAGAGGGAGCTCACTACATACAGATTATACAGCCACCACTAGAGGGAGTTCACTACATACAGATTATACAGCCACCACTAGAGGGAGCTCCCTACATACATTATACAGCCACCACTAGAGGGAGCTCACTACATACAGATCTATACAGCCACCACTAGAGGGAGCTCTCTACATACCAGGTTATACAGCCACCACTAGAGGAGCTCACTACATACGAGGTTATACAGCCACCCGTAGGAGGGAGCTCACTGACATAACAGATTATACCAGCCCACGCACTAGAGGGAGCTCACTACATACAGATTACACAGCCACCACTAGAGGTAGCTCACTACATACAGAGTATACAGCACCACTAAAGGAGCTCACTACATACCAGAGTATAAAGCCACCACTAGAAGGAGCTCACACATACAGATTATACAGCCACCACTAGAGGGAGCTCACTTAATACCAGATTATAAATCACCACTCAGGGAGCTTCACTACATTAAGCATTTATACAGCCACCACATAGAGGGAGCTCACTACATACAGGTTATACAGTCAACCACTAGGGGAGCTCACTACATACAGGTTATACAGTCACCCACTAGGGGGAGCTCATTACATATACATGTTAACAGTCACCACTAGGGGAGCTCACTATACAGCCTCCACTAGAGGGAGCTCCACTACATAAAAGATTATACAGCCACCACTAGAGGGAGCTCACTACATACAGATGTATACAGCCACCACTAGAGGGAGCTCACTACATACAGATTACACAGCCACCACTAGAGGGAGCTCATACTAAATAGCCCACTAGGGGTTAATACAGGTTCAACCCCACTAGAGGGGTACCCCCTAGGGCTCACTACATACAGATTATTACCAGCCACCACTAGAGGGAGCTCACTGACATACAAGGATTATACAGCCACCCACCTAGGAGGGAGCTCGACTACATACGGATTATACAGCCACCACTAGAGGGAGCTCACTACATACAGGTATACAGCCACCACTAGAGGGAGCTCACTACATACAGATTATACAGCCACCACTAGAGGAGCTCACTACATACAGATTATACAGCCACCACTAGAGGGAGCTCACTACATACAGAGTTATACAGCCACCACTAGAGGAGCTCACTACATACAGATTATACAGTCACCACTAGAGGAGCTCACTACATTACAGATTATACAGCCACCACTAGAGGGAGCTCACTACATACAGATTATACAGCCACCATAGAGGGAGCTCACTACATACAGATTATACAGCCACCACTAGAGGGAGCTCACTTACATACAGATTATACAGCCAACCTAGAGGGAAGCTCACTACATACAGATTATACAGCCACCACTAGAAGGGAGCTCACTACATACAGATTTATACAGCCACCAGTAGAGGAGCTCACTACATACAGATTATACAGCCACCACTAGAGGGAGCTCACTACATACAGATTATACAGCCACCACTAGAGGGAGCTCACTACATACAGATTATACAGTCACCACTAGAGGGAGCTCACTACATACAGATTATACAGTCACCACTAGAGGAGCTCACTACATACAGATTATACAGCCACCACTAGAGGAGGAGCTCACTACATACAGATTATACAGCCACACTAGAGGGAGCTCAACTACATACAGATTATACAGCCACCACTAGAGGGAGCTCACTACATACAGATTATACAGCCACCACTAGAGGGAGCTCACTACATACAGATTATACAGCCACCACTAGAGGGAGCTCACTACATACAGATTATACAGCCACCACTAGAGGGAGCTCACTACATACAGATTATACAGCCACCACTAGAGGAGCTCACTACATACAGATTATACAGCCACCACTAGAGGGAGCTCACTACATACAGATTATACAGCCACCACTAGAGGGAGCTCACTACATACAGATTATACAGCCACCACTAGAGGGGAGCTCACTACATACAGATTATACAGCCACTAGAGGGAGCTCACTACATACTACAGTCACTACACTACATACAGATTATACAGCCACCACTAGAGGAGCTCACTACATACAGATTATACAGTCACCACTAGAGGAGCTCACTACATACAGATATACAGCCACCACTAGAGGGAGCTCACTACATACAGATTATACAGCCACACTAGAGGGAGCTCACTACATACAGATTTATAACAGCCACCACTAGAGGGAGCTCACTACATACAGATTATACAGCCACCACTAGAGGGAGCTCACTACATACAGATTATACAGTCCACCACTAGAGGGAGCTCACTACATACAGATTATACAGCCACACTTAGAGGGGAGCTCACTAAATACAGATTAATACGCTACCACTAGAGGGAGCTCACTACATACAGATTATACAGCCACCACTAGAGGGGAGCTCACTACATACAATTATACAGCCACCACTAGAGGGAGCTCACTACATACAGATTATACAGCCACCACTAGAGGGAGCTCACTCATACAGATACAGCCACCACTTAGAGGAGTCACTACATACAGTTATACACCACCACTAAGAGGAAGCTCACTACATACAGATTATACAGCCACCACTAGAGGAGCTCACTACATACAGATTATACAGCCACCACTAGAGGGAGCTCACTACATACAGATTATACAGCCACACTAGAGGAGCTCACTACATACAGATTTATACAGCCACCACTAGAGGGAGCTCACTACATACAGATTATACAGCCACCACTAGAGGGAGCTCACTACATACAGATTATACAGCCACCACTAGAGGGAGCTCACTACATACAGATTATACAGCCACCACTAGAGGAGCTCACTACATACAGATTATACAGCCATCCACTAGAGGGAGCACTACACAGATTACAACACCACTGAGGAGCCACTACAACAGATTATACAGCCACCACTAGAGGGAGCTCACTACATACAGATTATACAGCCACCACTAGAGGAGCTCACTACATACAGATTATACAGCCACCACTAGAGGAGCTCACTACATACAGATTATACAGCCACCACTAGAGGGAGCTCACTACATACAGATATACAGCCAACCACTAGAGGAGCTCACTACATACAGATTATACAGCACCACTAGAGGGAGCTCACTACATTACAGATTATACAGCACCACTAGAGGAGCTCACTACATACAGATTATACAGCCACCACTAGAGGAGCTCACTACATTAAGATTATACAGCCACCACTAGAGGGAGCTCACTACATACAGATTATACAGACAGTCCACCAGAGGGAGCTCACTACATACAGATTATAAGCCACCACTAGAGGGAGCTCACTACATACAGATTATACAAGCCACCACTAGAGGAGCTCACTACATACAGATTATACAGCCACCACTAGAGGAAGCTCACTACATACAGATTATACAGCCACCACTAGGGGAGCTCACTACATACAGATTATACAGCCACCACTAGAGGGAGCTCACTACATACAGATTAACAGCCACCACTAGAGGAGCTCACTACATACAGATTATACAGTCACCACTAGAGGGAGCTCACTACATACAGATTATACAGCCACCACTAGAGGGAGCTCACTACATACAGATTATACAGCCAACCACTAGAGGGAGCTCACTACATACAGATCTATACAGCCACCACTAGAGGGAGCTCACTACATACAGATTATACAGTCCACCACTAGAGGGAGCTCACTACATACAGGTTATACACCACACTAGAGGAGCTCACTACATACAGATTATACAGCCACCACTAAGGGAGCTCACTACATTACGATTATACAGCCACACGAGGGAGCTCACTACAGCACCACTAGAGGAGCTCACTACATACAGATTATTACAGCCACCACTAGAGAGAGCTCACTACATACAGATTTATACAGCCACCACTAGAGGGAGCTCACTACATACAGATTATACAGCCACCACTAGAGGGAGCTCACTACATACAGATTATACAGCCACCACTAGAGGGAGCTCACTACATACAGATTATACAGCCACCACTAGAGGGAGCTCACTACATACAGATTATACAGCCACACTAGAGGAGCTCACTACATACAGATTATACAGCCACCACTAGAGGGAGCTCACTACATACAGATTATACAGCCACCACTAGAGGAGCTCACTACATACAGATTATACAGCCACCACTAGAGGGAGCTCACTACATACAGATTATACAGCCACCACTAGAGGGAGCTCACTACATACAGATTATACAGCCACCACTAGAGGAGCTCACTACATACAGATTATACAGCCACCACTAGAGGAGCTCACTACATACAGATTATACAGCCACCACTAGAGGGAGCTCACTACATAAGATATACAGTCACCACTAGAGGGAGCTCACTACATACAGATTTACAGTCACCACTAGAGGGAGCTCACTACATACAGATATATACAGCCACCACTAGAGGAGCTCACTACATACAGATTATACAGCACCACTAGAGGGAGCTCACTACATACAGATATCAGCCACCACTTAGAGGAGCCACTACATAAGATTATACAGCACCACTAGAGGGAGCTCACTACATACAGATTATACAGCCACCACTTAGAGGGAGCTCACTACATACAGATTATACAGCCACCACTAGAGGGAGCTCACTACATACAGATTATACAGTCACCACTAGAGGGAGCTCACTCATACAGGATTTTAAACAAGACCTTCATAATACAGATAAAGCCACCACTAGGGGAGCCTCACTACATTACAGATTATATCAGCCACCACTAGAGGGAGCTCACTACATACAGATTATACAGTCACCACTAGAGGGAGCTCACTACATACAGATTATACAGTCACCACTAGAGGGAGCTCACTACATACAGATTATACAGCCACCAGGCTAGAGGGAGCTCACTACATATAGATATACAGCCACCACTAGAGGGGAGCTCACTACATACAGATTACAGCCACAGGGAGTCCTAATACAGATAACGGCCACCACTAGAGGGAGCTCACTACATACAGGTTTACAGCCACCACTAGAGGGAGCTCACTACAATACAGATTTTACAGCCACACTAGAGGAGCCTCACTACTACAGATTTATACAGTCACCACTAGAGGGAGCTCATACATACAGATTTACAGCCACCACTTAGAGCGGAGCTCACTACATACAGATTATACAGCCACCACTAGAGGGAGCCTCACTACATACAGATTATACTAGCCACCACTAGAGGGAGCTCCCACTACATACTGATTATACAGCCACCACTAGAGGGAGCTCACTACATACAGGATTATACAGCCACCACTAGAGGGAGCTCACTACATACAGGTTATAAAGCCCACCACTAGAGGGAGCATCACTATCATACAGATTATACAGGCCACCAACTAGAGGAGCTCACTACATACAGATTATACAGCCACCACTAGAGGGAGCTCACTACATACAGATTATACAGCCACCACTAGAGGAGCTCACTACATACAGATTATTACAAGCCACCACTAGAGGGAGCTCACTACATACAGATTATACAGCCACCACTAGAGGGAGCTCACTACATACAGATTATACAGCCACCACTAGAGGGAGCTCACTACATACAGATTATACAGTCACCACTAGAGGGAGCTCACTACATACAGATTATACAGCCACCACTAGAGGGAGCTCACTACATACAGATTATACAGCCACCACTAGAGGGAGCTCACTACATACAGATTATACAGCCACCACTAGAGGGAGCTCACTACATACAGATTATACAGCCACCACTAGAGGGAGCTCACTACATACAGATTATACAGCACCACTAGAGGAAGCTCACTACATACAGGATTATTACAGTCACCACTAGAGGGAGCTCACTACATACAGATTATACAGCCACCACTAGAGGGAGCTCACTACATACAGATTATACAGTCACCACTAGAGGGAGCTCACTACATACAGATTATACAGCCACCACTAGAGGAGCTCACTACATACAGATTATACAGTCACCACTAGAGGGAGCCTCACTACATACAGATTATACAGTCACACTAGAGGGAAGCTCACTACATACAGATTATACAGCCACCACTAGAGGGAGCTCACTACATACAGATTATACAGCCACCACTAGAGGGAGCTCACTACATACAGATATACAGCCACCACTAGAGGGAGCTCACTACATACAGGATTATACAGCCACCACTAGAGGGAGCTCACTACATACAGATTAAACAGCCACCACTAGAGGGAGCTCACTACATACAGATTATACAGCCACCACTAGAGGGAGCTCACTACATACAGATTATACAGTCCACCACTAGAAGAGCTCACTACATACAGATTTACAGCCACACTAGAGGGAGCTCACTACATACAGATTATACAGCCACCACTAGAGGGAGCTCACTACATACAGATTATACAGCCACCACTAGAGGGAGCTCACTACATACAGATTATACAGCCACCACTAGAGGGAGCTCACTACATACAGATTATACAGTCACCACTAGAGGGAGCTCACTACATTACAGATTATACAGCCACCACTAGAGGGAGCTCACTACATACAGATTATACAGCCACCACTAGAGGGAGCCTCACTACATACAGGTTTATACAGCCACCACTAGAGGGAGCTCACTACATACAGATTATACAGCCACCACTTAGAGGGAGCTCACTACATACAGATTATACAGCCACCACTAGGGGGGAAGCCTCACTACATCACAAACGATTATTACAGCCACCACTAGAGGGAGCTCACTACATTACAGATTATACAGCACCACTAGAGGGAGCTCACTAATACAGATTATACAGCACCACTTAGAGGGAGCTCACTACATACAGATTATACAGCCACCACTAGAGGGAGCTCACTACATACAGATTATACAGCCACCACTAGAGGAGCTCACTACATACTAGGATTATACAAGCCACCACTAGAGGGAGCTCACTACATACAGATTATACAGCCACCACTAGAGGGAGCTCACTACAT
>ONZH01029846.1:0-50381 GCA_900303285.1 Rhinella marina | reverse complement strand
TAACCACTAAGACTCTTCCTTCTTTTATATCGGATTTCTCTGATGTATTTTCTGAAGGTGGATGTCAGGATTTACCCCCTCACCGGGAATACGATTGTCCTATCAATCTTATCCCTGGAACAAGATTGCCTAAATCTAGGCTGTATAACCTTTCTGGACCTGAGAGAACGGCCATGAAGGAATATATTGCTGAGAGTTTGGCCAAAGGACATATTAGGCCTTCAAATCTCCTTGGCAGCAGGGTTCTTTTTTGTTAAAAAAAGGACGGATCCCTTAGGCCATGTCTGGATTTCCGTGAACTCAATAGGATACTGTCCGTGATCCGTACCCTTCCTTGATTCCTGACTTGTTTAACCAGATTGTGGATGCCAAGGTGTTCTCCAAGTTGGACTAAGGGGGGCATATAATCTGGTCAGGATCAAGGAAGGGGATGAATGGAAGACGGCCTTTAACACTCCTGAGGGCCACTTTGAGAACCTGGTCATGCCTTTTGGGTTGACCAATGCTCCTGCTGTCTTCCAGCATTTTGTTAATGACATTTTTCATCATCTTGTGGGGAGGTTTGTAGTCGTGATTTGGATGACATACTAATCTATTCTCCAGATATTGTGACACATCAGGATCACGTGAGGCAGGTGTTGCAAATCTTAAGAGATAACAAGTTGCTATGCAAAATTAGAGAAATGTGCTTTTGCTGTACATAGAGGTGCAATTCTTAGGATACCTGCTTTCATCTTCAGGTTTTCGTATGGATCCAGAGAAGGTCTGTGCTGTTCTGAACTGGGACCGGACCTGAAAATCTGAAAGGCTTCTTATGCGATTTTTGGGGTTCACCAACTATTACCGGAAAATTTATTAAGAACTATTCGACTATGGTTAAACCCTTAACTGACATGACTAAGAAAGGGACGGATGTCTCTGTGTGGTCTGATGCAGCATTGGCAGCCTTCCTCCTGCTGTAAAGGAGTGCTTTTCTTCTGCCCCTATATTGGTGCAGCCAGAATGTGGTCACAACCTTTCATTGTGGAGGTTGAACGCATCCGATGTGGGGTAGGAGCTGTGTTTATCACAGGGCCCGTCACCTGGTAAATGGCGCCCATTGTGCTTTTTTTTTCGAAGAAACTCTCTGTGGCGGAGAGAAATTATGATGTGGGTAACCGAGGAGTTACTGGCCATTAAGTTGGCTTTTGAGGAATGGCGTGCATTGGTTGGAAGGGGCGAATCATCCCAATCACGGTATTCACTGATCACAAAAATCTGGCTTACTTGGAGTCGGCTAAGACGACTTAATCCGAGACAGGCCCAGATGGTCTTTGTCTTCACCAGATTCAATTTCATTGTCACATTACCGTCCTGGGGTTAAGAATGTGAAGGCGGATGCCTTGTCACGTAGTTTTCCCCGGGGTGGTGATTTTGAAGATCCTAGCCCTATACTGTCTGAAGGAGTGGTGATATCCGCTCTTTACCCTGATCTTGAGGCTAAAGTGCTTGAGGCCCAGGGAGATGCGCCGGAGTCTTGCCCTCCCGGGAAGTTGTTTGTTCCTTCTGATTTGCGTTATAAGGTTTTTGAGGAGCATCATTCTTCGGTGCTTGCGGGACACCCTGGGAGTAAATCCACTGTCGACCTCATCTCTCGTAGATTCGGGTGGCCAGGTCTGCGTAAGTGTGTTGAGGAATATGTGTCAGCCTGTAGTGTGCGCGACACATACTCGTCCCTCTGGACCCCTACTTCCATTACCCATCCCGTCCAGACCATGGATTCACCTATCCATGGACTTCATCACTGATCTGCCTGAGTCGTCTGGTAAGACAGTTATTCTGGTGGTTGTAGATCGTTTTAGTAAAATGGCGCACTTTATTGCATTACCTGGACTCCACAATGCTAAAACTCTTGCACAAGTGTTTGTTGACAATATTGTTAAACTTCATGGCATTCCCACTGACGTTGTCTCTGATCGTGGGACTCAGTTTGTGTCCAGATTCTGGAGGGCGTTCTGTACTCGGCTCGGGGTACAACTGTCTTTCTCCTCTGCCTTTCATCCCAGACGAATGGACAGACTGAGCGTTACCAATCAGAATCTGGAGACTTATTTGAGATGCTTTGTCTCTGAGAAACCAGGAGGAGTGGTCCTCGTTTTTGTCTCTGGCTGAGTTTGCCATAAATAATCGCAGACAGGACTCCACTGGTAAGTCACCATTTTTTGGTTGCATATGGCTTTCACCCGCAGTTTGGCACATTTTGTGGTTCTGATACTTCTGGTATTCCTGAGGAAGAACGTTTTTCGTCATCATTGTCTTCCATATGGCGAAAAATTCAAAGTAACTTGATAAATATGGGTAACAAGTACAAACGTGTGGCTGACAGGAGACGCATGAATGGTCCGGACCTAAATGTGGGTGATTCTGTGTGGCTGTCTACTAGGAACATTAAGTGAAAGTTCCTTCATGGAAGTTGGGTCCAAGATTTATTGGCCCATATAAAATCACGGCCATTATTAATCCTGTAGCATTTCGTCTTGAACTTCCGCAGGCCCTGAAAATCCATAATGTGTTTCACAGATGTTTGTTGAAGAGGTATGTTGAACCTCTGGAGCCATCTCCCTTGCCACCCGCGCCTGTCTTGGTGGATGGTAATTTGGAATTTCAGATTGTCAAGATCATTGATTCTCGAGTTCTTCGTGGGACCCTTCAATATCTGATTCATTGGAAGGGTTATGGTCCTGAGGAGAGGTCATGGGTACCGGCATCTGACGTGAATGCCAGTCGTTTGGTAAAAGCCTTTCACAGGTGTCACCCTGATAAAGTTGGTCCTGGGTGCCCGGAGGTCACCCGTAAAAGGGGGGGTAATGTCACGAGTGGTCTTGCGTCTGGAATCAGACGTTCTGCGCGGCTTTCTAAGTGACAGGTTTGACAGGCTATTCCCTGTGGTTTGGGTGCTGTTCACCACACCCCTTTCCCTCAGCTGTTGCCGCTGGGCAATTAGCTGTCTCCTACTTACCTCTTCCTCTCCCAGTATCCCTTGCGGTTTATATCTGCTACATACCTGGTTGAGAGTGGTGTGGATCTCGGCTGAGATCCTGTTGCTGAGTTCTACTTTAAGTTAAGTGTTTTCCCTTCCTTTGGTTATTCCTGTTTGAGTCTCCTGTTCCTCCTTACGCTTGGAGGAACAGGTTACTCTCTTGTGTCATTAGACTGCAGGGTGTTCTAGGGTTTATTCAGATTAGGTTCCTGTGTATGAGCTTTCCTACCACCCGGGTTAGTTCATACTGGTAGCCAGCTAGGGCCTAGTCTTAGGGTCCCCTGCAGGAGGTGACCAGTTCCCTGGTTTTGTCTGTTCCCATCCCTCATACGCTCGGTGTGGCTTTTCCCCCCACACCCGAGCGTGACACACGCTAGCGGCAGGGCAGGCCAGCACCTCCAAGGCGTACAGTGCCAGTTCAGGCCACGTGTCCAGCTTTGAAACCCAGTAGTTGTATGGAGCAGAGTGATCAGTCCGGACGTTGGAATGGTCAGCTAGGTACTCCCTCACCATCTTTCTGTAAAGCTCCCCCCTACTCTGCCTAGACTGGGGACAGGTGACAGTGTCTTTCTGGGATGACATAAAACTGGCAAAGGCCTTGGAGAGCGTTCCCCTGCCAGTGCTGGACAAGCTGCCTGCTTGCCTCCTCTCCCCTGCTACTTGGCCCACAGAACCACGCCCTCTGCCGCTAGCGGCGTCAGATGGGAGGGATTGTTTCAGCTTGTGCACCAGGGCCTGTTGATATTGATTCACTCTCATACTCCTTTCCTCTACAGGGATGAGAGTGGAAAGGTTCTGCTTGTACCGTGGGTCCAGGAGAGTGAACACCCAGTAATCGGTGTTTGAAAAAATTCTTCTAACACGAGGGTCACGGGATAGGCAGCCTAACATGAAGTCTGCCATGTGCGCCAGAGTCCCAACACGCAAGAATTCCCTCTCCTCACTGGCTTGACTCTCCATTTCCTCCTCCACCTCCTCCTCTTAGGCCCATACACGCTCAAGAGTTAAGAAGGACTGAGCATTGGTACCCTCTTCTGTCTCGCCGACATTCTCCTCCTCATCCTCATCTCCCTCCTCCGATACGCGCTGAGAAAGAGACCGGAGGGTGCTCTGGCTACAAGCGACCTATCTTCCTCCACCGTCTCTTGTGACAAGCGCAAAGCTTCTGACTTGATGCTGAGCAGTGAGTTTTTCAACAGGCAAAGCAGCGGGATGGTGAGGCTGATAATGGCGGCATCGCCGCTGACCATCTGTGTTGACTCCTCAAAGTTGCTCAACACCTGGCAGATATCAGACATCCACGTCCACTCCTCATTGTAGACTTGAGGAATCTGACTGACCTGACTACCAGTTCTGGTGGAAGTTGACATCTGGAAGTCTACAATGCCTCTGCGCTGCTGGTAAACTCTGGATAACATGTTTAATGTCGAATTCCATCTTGTGGGCACGTCGCACAACAGTCGGTGAGCGGGCAGTTGTAGGCGGCGCTGCGCTGCCCTGAGAGTGGCAGCATCTGTGGTGGACTTGCGGAAATGCGCACAGATGTGGCGCACCTTGGTGAGCAAATCAGACAGATTGGGGTATGTCTTGAGGAACCGCTGAACTATGAGATTGAACATGTGGGCCCGGGATGGCAAATGTGTCAGTCTGCCGAGTTGCAGAGCCGCCATCAGGTTACGCCCGTTGTCACACACAACCATGCCTGGCTTGAGGTTCAGCGGTGCCAGCCAAAAATCGGTCTGCGCCGTGATGCCCTGTAATAGTTCTTGGGCGGTGTGCCTTTTGTCACCTAAGCTCAGCAGTTTGAGCACCGCCTGCTGGCGCTTAGCCACGGCACTGCTGCTGTGCCTAGAGCTACCGACTGAAGGCGCCGTGCCCACGGATGGTAATTCGGATGGTAATTCGGAGGAGGAGGTGGAGGAGGGGTCAGAGGAGGAGGCATAGTATGTCTGAGAGACCGTGACCGAGGTAGGCCCCGCAATCCTTGGTGTGGGCAGTACATGAGCGGCCCCAGGGTCAGACTCCGTCCCAACCTCCACCAAGTTAACCCAATGTGCCGTCAGTGATATATAGTGTCCCTGCCCGGCAGCACTTGTCCACGTGTCCGTGGTTAGGTGGACCTTCTCAGAAACAGCATTGGTCAGGGCACGGATGATGTTCTGTGACACGTGCTGGTGTAGGGCTGGGACGGCACATCGGGAAAAATAGTGGCGGCTGGGGACCGAATACCGAGGGGCAGCCACCGTCATGAAGTTGCGAAAGGCCTCGGTCTCTACCAGCCTATAGGGCAGCATCTCCAGGCTCAGCAATTTGGAGATGTGAACGTTGAAGGCTTGGGCATGTGGGTGGGTGGAACTGTATTTCCTCTTGCGCTCCAGCGTCTGCTGTAAAGACAGCTGAACGCTGCGCAGGGACACATTGGTGGATGCTGTGGAGGATCGTGTAGGCGAAGGTGTGGTTTTCCGGCGGGAGGCGCTCGTGCCGGGGTTGACTAGCAGAGGCAGCGAGGGACACAGGGGAAGGAGCAGTAGTGGGACCCGCAGGAGGTGAACGGCCTTGGCTCCATTGAGTGGGGTGTTTAGCACTCATATGCCTGCGCATGCTGGTGGAGGTTAGGCTAGTAGTGGTGGCACCCCTGCTGATCCTGGTGTGGCACAGGTTGCACACCACAGTCCGTCGGTCATCCTCAATTTTTTTAAAGAACCTCCAGACTTGCGAACATCTAGGCCTCGCCACGGGAGCTTCACTACGTGAAACAGTTGATGCACCAGCTCTGGCCCTGCTTCTCCCTCTGGCCACACCACTGCCTCTTCCAACCTGTTCAGTGCAGCACTCACCTCTGCCTCAGAAGCACTGTCTTCATTCGGCTTATCAACTCAGCTTGGGTCAGTCACCTAGTCATCCTCCGATTCCTCAGTCTGCTCCCCCCTCGGACTTCCTGCCCTGACAACAACTTCACCACTGTCTGACAACCGTGTCTCCTCATCGTCCGACACCTCTTTACAAACTTCTTCCACTAAGTCAACAATGTCATCATCATCACCCACAGACTGCGACACTTGGAAAACTTGGGCATCGGGAAAGAGGTCAGCAGCAACCTGAGAAGTGGTTTGTGACTCTGGGAAGGGTCCAGAAAACAGTTCCTCAGAGTATGCCGGATCGCATTCCAAATTTTCCTGGGAGGGGGCAGACTGGGGGGAAGGAGGTTGAGGTGGAGGAGCCAGAGGAGTGCTCCCTTGGGTAACGTGGGTGGACTGCGTGGAAGACTGACTGGTGGACAAATTATTTGAAGCATTGTCCGCAATCCACGACATCACCTGTTCGCACTGTTGTGGTTTCGACAGTCCTCTACCACGTGTCCCTGTAAGTTGAGACATGAAGCTAGGGAGTGTAGCTCTGCGGCGTTCCCCTGCTCCCTCATCAGCAGGTATTGTCTCACCCTTCCCAAGACTACGGCCTCTGCCCCCTGCAGTAATTGAATGCCCGCGCCCACGCCCTCGTCCTCGACCCTTAGCCCTGGGTTTCAACATTTTCTGTATATAAGTGTATTATATATACCAAAAAAAATGGGCCTGCTGTACTGAAACCTACAAACTTGTTCAATCTGAACAAGTTAATATATAGTTGGATAAGTTAGAGCAAAAGTACGTATTTTATTACGTACCGTGCAGTATGGAGCAATTACACTGAAACTATTAGATTAGGCAGACTTGGTCTGCTTAAGTGCAACCCAGACAAATGTCGCACTCAGATTTTTCTAATGTAGCTGTATCAGTGAGAGCAAAAGACCTTTTTTAATTACGTGACGTACAGTATGGGTCACCTGGACAGAAAATACGGATTGTGGTTTGTATATAGGTGGATAAGTTAGAGCAAAATTACGTATTTTATTACGTACCGTGCAGTATGGAGCAATTACACTGAAACTATTAGATTAGGAAGACTTGGTCTGCTTAAGTGCAACCCAGACAAATGTCGCAGATTTTTAATTATGTGACGTACAGAATGGGTCACCAGAGAGCAAACTCAGCCCCTGCTGACTGTGGCTATTTTCACTTCTACCCAGAAAAATGTGGCACTCAGATTTTTCTAATGTAGCTGTATCAGTTAGAGCAAATGACCGTATTGGATTACGTGACGTACAGTATGGGTCACCTGGACAGAAAATACGGATTGTGTTTTGTGGTGACTGGACAGCTGAACTGTGACACACAGAATGGTTCCACACAGCTGTATGAAATGGATTTGTATCACTGAGATAAAACAACAAAAAAACAAAGTTTGTTATATATGGTGATGGCTGCACTACTAGTGCCAGCCAGCCCAGCCAGGAGACAAAAAAAAGTGTCTTGTAGCCCTTAGAAGGGCTGTTGGGTTCTTTTGAGATCACTCCTGCCTAACAGAGAACTAAATCCAGGCCCTAAGACTCTCCCTGAAACGCAGCAGATCTGTCCCTAACGACATCCAGACAGCCTCTGAGCCGAGCACCGCCGGACGTCACTAGTATATTCCAGGGTCACCTGATCTGGCCAGCCAACCCCTGCTATCAACATGTAAGGGCCCCACGTGATGCTGGGTGTACCGCAGAGTCTCCTGGCTTGTGATTGGCTGAGTTATAGGCGCCAAAAATTCAAAATGTGGGAGATGCCATTTCCTCGAACATGGCGAGATACTCGTCCAAGCAGCGAGCACTTACGAGTACCCTAATACTCGAACGAGCACCAAGCTCGGACGAGCATGCTCGCTCATCTCTACTTTTTAGTATTCAGTATGTGATTTGTTTGTGTTACCATATATATAATCACACTTAGTAAATATATTTATTCACTTAGCATGTGTAATCATATTCATTCTCAAATCTTTTGAATTCACATTACGTTACAGAGCTGGCAAGCAGGCCACAGTCTGCGTGGTGGGACAGAGAAATCTCATAGGCAAGATCCACCAGGAGGAAGAGGATAGTAGGAGGCAGGTCCACGCCTCTGGCAACCAGGAAACGGACAGGTGATCAGAGCAGCATTGGTACGGAGATACAATGTGAACACCTGATGGAGGCTGTGCTTACAAGGCATCCAAGAAATATTGATGAACTGTAACACATTTACAGAAAAAACAGTCAAAAGTTTCTCTTCAATGTTCAAATCGACCTTACAGCTGTAAGAAATAATTTGTAGAAGACTATAGCTGCTAAAGAAGATATAAAGGTTATTACATTCAAAGGTTTGCTTACTTTTTCTTGCAAGTGTATATACCTGTACTGTATATGTGTTGTTTTTTTGTTGTTTTTTTGAAGTTGTAAAATATACATGATCTAGTAGCAATATGATCCAATTCCTTTTGTTTAAGCTCAGTCGGCAACATTTTAATACAAACACAGCAGTTTAGTTTAAGCAAATATCTGCAAACCATTTCAATCTGCAATATAATTGCTTGCTAGACTGTAGAAATAGTTGGTCAGCATTATGGATAAATGAGTATAAAAGTGCAGATAATCAGATATTATAAACATAAAAATAACTTTTTATAGTTTAATGTGTAATGTATTTGTTATACAGTACTTGTCAAAATATACAACCTTTATAACACAATATCACATTGCATATTGTTAGTGTTATTCTTTTTTTTACAAATACAGCCCCTCTTCTGTAGTCTATTGTCATTAACATTTTGGATGAGAATAAATTCATCTTCAAAAAAAGGGGGTCAGTCAGCACATCCCAATGTGCAGGTGCACGTGGGCCATGGCTAGAAACATTAAGAAAAAAACACAATGCAGCAGCACTCTGCAAACACAAATAAAGTAGAATAATGGCATAATTATAGAAAGTATTCTAGTGTAATGCTACGCTTATATTGTACATTTGAGATTCTTGGCATATCCATTTTGTACAAAATTGTTTGGGCCCGTCTGCCGGCATCAAGGGGATCTCTAAAAGATGGAAACTTAGCACTAAATACTAACTGTTATAGTGCCATACTGGCCGCCACAAAATACAGGGAATGCAGGTTCCACATGCATGCTGGGTCCACTCTGCCTTTTACCATTTTTTGTGCTATAATGGCCTCCATTAAATCCAGGGAATCCAGGTACAAACATGCATGCCGAGCTCACTCTATACCTCTCCTGCTGCCAGACAGCTTCCAATGAATGCAATGAGAGCACTCTACAGCTTTATACTTACACTAATTAAAATCAGCCTACGTGCGGACAGACCGGTCAGGGGTGCAAGACTAACTGGAGTCAGCATCACCTCCAGCTCAGTACAACTGCAAAAGAAAGGGGGCCAGTCAACACATCGCAATACAAAGGTATACCATGCAACAGCACTCTGCAAACACGAATAACGTACAATGATGCCATAGTTATAGAAAATATTCTGGTGATAATACTACGCTTATTTTGTAAATTTGAGATTCTTGGCAAATACATTTTGTACAAAATTATTTGTGTCTGTCTGCTGGCGATCTCTATAAGACGGAAACCTAACACTAAATACCTGCCATTATGGCACAAAAAATGGTAAAAGGCAGAGTGGACCCAGCACGCATGTGGAACCTGCTTTCCCTGTATTCCCTGCAGATCACCTGACAAATGAGAAAAATGCTTGTTTGTCAGGTAACTGGATCTTTATGCAACGCCAAAAATCATTGTTTGTTGACAACACATCATTCTGTGTAAACAGGTATGTGCTGCCAACGAGATGTAAATTGAAGGGGGATGAACAATAGTAAAATAATCATTTGTCCCCCTTTCACTTTGCATTGGGGTGCGTGAAAGGCACGTTGAGTATATCATCTGTTGGCGCTCATTATTAGCCATGTTTTGGCCCATGTAAGTGGACTCATTGAGTATTTAACCCCCTTAATCAGGAAAGTTGACAGAAACTGCTGGAGTATTTGCAAAACAATACAATAGATTAACAATACAACACAAGATAAAAATAAATAATTACCTGCAGCGGGGGAACTTACATGAATACTAACCATCTACCGTGTTTCCCCGAATATAAGACCCCCCCGAAAGTAAGGCAGGGTAGGGGGGTGCCCAGGGTTCTCCAATGTAAGGCACCCCCCGATTGTAAGGCCGCTATCGGGGGGGGTCTGTGAGGAATGTAAGGCCGTCTATGGTGGGGGGTGGCTGGGGAAAGTGTTCATACTCGCCTGCCTGCGGGCTTCTTGTGGCCGGCTCAGTGGCGTAGCTACCGGGGGGCAGGGGGGGCGACGGCTCCGGGCCCAGTGACTCAAGGGGGCCCATAAAATAAAAAAATCTTACTTACCTGTTCTGCGCTGCGGCTGCCCTCCGGTCCGCGCTCTGCTCTCTTCCCTGGCGGCGCGCACTATGACCTGACGCTGCACGCAGCGTCAGGTCATAGTGTGCGCGGGCCAGGGAAGAGAGCGGAGCGTGGACCGGAGGGCAGCCGGCAGCGCAGAACAGGTAAGAGAGGTTTTTTATTTTTATCTTATGTGGCTGGGTGGGCTGATCTGAGGTCTGATGGGGGCACAATACGCTGATCTGAGGTCTGATGGGGGCACAATATGCAGATCTGAGGTTTGATGGGGCACAATACGCTGATCTGAGGTCTGATGGGGGCACAATACGCTGATCTGAGGTCTGATGGGGGCACAGTACGCTGATCTGAGGTCTGATGGGGGCACAGTAGTTCTGTTCAGCCTGTAGTACTGTTCAGCCTGTTATTAAATGTCAATTTTATTGTTAAAAAAAGTGTCATTTTTTTTTGTCTAATGTAAGGCCTCCCCGAAAGTAAGGCAGGGTGGGACTTTTGGGGGTAAATTTAATGTAAGACAGGGCCTTACTTTCGGGGAAACACGGTAGTCCAGCTGGGAATAGATTATAATTTTAAAAAAGTAACCTTTTCCTAATAATAAATTCACAGTACATTTTGTTCCATAGTTCTATTTACATACTGTTAATCTGTGCCTGCAATACTAAAGAAACACTCTCAGATATAAATACTATGCTATACACATGCAGAACTCAGCCTCTTATGGCCTGATACCAGTCTCCCAATTGGGGGCCTCTACTGACAGTGGGTGTCTGAACTTCTACTATACATTCAGTAGCATAGCTCATCACCTTGTAAATAAGAAATGACCGAGTGAAAAAAAATCCGACTCTGAACACAGTGCAAGATTTTGTCTTAAGTAGACCCCCCACTCAATGTCATCATTAAAATATTTACATTTTTTTATAGAAAGAGACCTATAATTACCACACAATACATGCAAAAGGAAAATACTAATGAAATTACGAGAAGTGAGTATGTGGGTGAATAATTGTGTACGTCCTACGCCGACTCCATAAACACAAAGCATTTCAGTACTTTCTAAAATGAAAGAATAATTTCTATTATAAATTTCAATGGCTTTTTTTGTTATCTTAGTGTAGATGCTGGCAAACACATATTCTTTCTTAATCCTTTCTGGCTATTAGAATGATTGAAAAGGCTCCAGGGGAAAGAAAATAAGAGAATACAGATGCAGACCCGATCTAGCACATGCTTGGGGCCATTGCTGATGCGTTGGAACACAGTTTTTGCCTTTCATTTCGAGCGGAGTTTATGAGTCTCCGCAGAATTAGCCGAGTTGTTACCGTCTGTGTGAAGAGTTAAGTTGCAATCTTAATGAGATAACATTATATTCTTTGTCAGCAAGAAGCAACATTTTTTTTTCTACTTGCCGTTTTAAGGAACAAAGAAGGGAGAACAAAGAAGGGAAGCGCTATTTTACAAGCAAACTATTCCTTGCACTTCTATTATATCTACAGCAGTATACACTTTGACTATATAAAAGAACACTTCACAACTGGCAAAACTTATTTCTTTATAACTAAATGCATCTTGAACTTCGCTCTTAAATGTTCTTTGTGTGGGAGGCAATTTTTCTTTGCAAACGACGGTATACAAATTATTTTCATATATTATACATTAGTTATATTAGTGTAGAATATTATGAAACATATCAGAATAATAGAAATAAATATTACTAAGGTCATGTTTGGACATGGCATATTTGTTGTAGACTCTGTACCATAATACAGGAGAATGGCGTTATACATTTCTTTTTATACTGTACATGCAGGTTATGAAGCTGATTAGTTGCACTTTGCAGAAAGAAATTCTGGTATGTTAGACAGTTTTCCTTATGACTCCTCTTAGAAGACTCATTTTGGGGAAATGTATCATGAAGGTAATATTTGTAGTCAGATTTCCTTGAGTCTTTGTTGGTGTACTTATCAAATGGTACACATTTTCTGTTAAATTTGGTCCATCTCTAGACTGAAAACATTTGTTTAGAAATGCTCTTTCAGTTTTCTGCACCACCCCCTAACTGGAATAGCTTTGGGAGTTTATTTTCAACTTTTAAAAAAAGCCCCAGTCATAAATCTGGAGTAAGGGCTCATGCACACAGCTGTTGCCCGGCTGTGGCCGTATTGCAGCCCACAAACTTGAATGGGTCCGCAATCCCGGAGATGCGGAACGGAGGCACGGATCAGAACACCATGGAAGCACTACAGAGTGCTTCCGTGGTGTTTCTGGCCGTGCCTCCGCACCGCAAAAAAGTAGTGCACGCACTACTTTTTTGCGGTGCGGACCGTGGGATGTGGATTGTGGACCCCATTCAAGTGAATGGATCCGCAATCCGAATGCGGCGGCCCCACTGTCAGTGCCCGTGCATTGTGGACCGCATATATTCGTGTGCATGAGCCCTAAAACTGAGGCTTATGCACACTACCGTATTTTCTGTCTGCATCCAATCCTCGTTTTTCGCGGATCCGATGCGGACCATTAATTTGAATTGGGCTGCAAAAGATGCGTTGTGCTGTCCACATCTGCATGTCCATTCCACAGCCCCACAAAAAAAAAAGATAGAACATGTCCTGTTCTTGTCCGTTTTGCGGACAAGAATAGGCATTTCTATCACAGGCCAGAAGTTCTGATCTACAAAATGCAGAGTGCACACAGGTGGTATACGAGTTTTACAGATCCGCAATTTATGGTCCACATGTGCATGAGGCCATATAAACATAGCCCACCATGCCCACTTTTCCATCTACTTTTCAAAACTGGAGTGAGCGGTGTAAAAATGTTGCAAACTTTTTGTGCAAGTGACCTCAAAAAGTAATGAAAGTCCTATTTTGCAACTTTTTGAAGACTATAGTTACTAAATCTGGCACATTTTATAACTTGTCTTTGCCATGTACTCTTTATCACAAACATTTCAAAACTGTCTAGTGAGGGGTAAACACGTTTTATGAGAAGAAAAGTGTGGATGCCTCAAGTGAATGCCCTAAACATAATGTGAATGAAGCCTTATGCCTACTCAGTTTGCTGCTGCATATCTTAATAGACTCCAAATTATTGCATAGCTCCTTACTGAAAATAAGTGCCAGATTTAGAGATGAGCGAATCCTAAAAGATTCGGGGATTCGGTATTCGGCCCGAATCCCACCGCGGGATTCGTGGATTCGGGCCGAATCACAAATCCCATTAAAGTCTATGGGAGACCCGAACCTTTTTGCAGGGGCCAAAGGTTCTGCACAGTCGGGGGGGTCAATTTTTTTTTGGCCCAGGGGGTGGGGGTAGGTGGTGGGTTGGGGCTTGGGGAGAGAGACTAATGGAATATTTTTAACCCCTAAAGGGTTAAAAATAATAAAAACAAACTCACCTCCTCCACTTGTTCGCGGTGCAGCCGGTCCGGTGTCTTCTTTCTTCTTTCACGGCCTTGAAGGACCTGCAAGAGGACCTTTGGTGACGTCACCGCGCTCACCACACTGGGGGGGGGGTCAAGCTGGAGGCACTGAGGGGGGGGGGCACAAGATGCTGATCTGAGGTCTGATGGGGGCACAAGACGCTGATCTGAGGTCTGATGGGGGCACAAGATGCTGACCTGAGGTCTGATGGGGGCACAAGACGCTGACCTGAGGTCTGATGGGGGCACAAGACGCTGACTTGAGGTCTGATGGAGGCACAAGACGCTGACCTGAGGTCTGATGGGGGCACATTGTGTTGATCTGAGGTCTGATGGGGGCACAAGACGCTGATCTGAGGTCTGATGGGGGCACATTGTGTTGATCTGAGGTCTGATGGGGGCACAAGACGCTGACTTGAGGTCTAATGGAGGCACAAGACGCTGACCTGAGCTCTGATGGGGGCACATTGTGTTGATCTGAGGTCTGATGGGGGCACAAGACGCTGATCTGAGGTCTGATGGGGGCACAAGATGCTGACCTGAGGTCTGATGGGGGCAGAAGACGCTGATCTGAGGTCTGATGGGGGCACAATGTGTTGATGACGGTGACATCACTATGTCTATTATCTCTGTACGGTGACATCACTGTGTTTATTATCTCTGTACGGTGACATCACTGTGTGTATTATCCCTGGACTTTGACATCATTGTGTTTATTATCTCTGTACGATGACATCACTGTGTTTATTATCTCTGTACAGTGACATCTCTGTGTTTATTATCCCTGTACGGTGACATCACTGTGTTTATTATCCCTGTACGGTGACATCACTGTGTTTGTTATCCCTGTATGGTGACATCACTGTGTTTATTATCTCTGTACAGTGACATCGCTGTGTGTATGATCCCAGTGCAGGAAGAGGTAAGTGGTCTGTGTTTGTGTGTTTGTTTTCTATTTTTCAGGGTCGTGAATGCAGAGGACTACGTCGGATTCGGTGGACTACGTCGGAGCAGCTTTTTTTTTTTTTTTTTTTAAATAAAATTTTTTTTTTAAATAAAATGGTCAAACAGGGGTCTGGGGGAGTGTTTATTTCAATAAAATGTTTTAAACTTGTGTGTGTGTATTTTTTTTTACAATACTACAGTTTTTAAAAAATTATTTAATTATTTTTGAAAAAAATGGTGTGGGGTCCCCCTTTTTTCCTTCGCCAGCCAGATACAACCAGCAGCGGCAGCCTGGCACTACCAGGGTTGGAAGGGACAGGGTTATTGGCCCTTCCCAGCCTAATTGTACCAGCCTGCAGCTGCCCCAGAGCCAGACCCTCAATTTAGAAGGTCCGGTCCTGCGGGTACCCGGCTCTTCCCGGCACCCCTGGTGGCGGTGGGGGCCGAGGTAATAGATGTTGGGGTTAGTGCTGGCCTGCCATACCGGCAAGCACTAAGCCCAGTATTAGTAATCAGGGCTGTCTGTAGATAGCCGTAATTACTAAAACTGTAGTATTGTAAAAAAAATACACACACACAAGTTTAAAACATTTTATCGAAATAAACACTCCCCCAGACCCCTGTTTGACCATTTTATTAAAAAAAAAAAAAAAGCTGGTCCGACGTAGTCCACCGAATCCGACGTAGTCCTCTGCATTCACGACCCTGAAAAATAGAAAACAAACACACAAACACAGACCACTTACCTCTTCCTGCACTGGGATAATACACACAGCGATGTCACTGTACAGAGATAATAAACACAGTGATGTCACCATACAGGGATAATAAACACAGAGATGTCACAGTACAGGGATAACAAACACAGTGATGTCACAGTACAGAGATAATAAACACAGTGATGTCACCATACAGGGATAATAAACCTCAGATCAACACATTGTGCCCCCATCAGACCTCAGATCAGCGTCTTCTGCCCCCATCAGACCTCAGATCAACACAATGTGCCCCCATCAGACCTCAGATCAACACAATGTGCCCCCATCAGAGCTCAGGTCAGCGTCTTGTGCCTCCATCAGACCTCAAGTCAGCGTCTTGTGCCCCCATCAGACCTCAGATCAACACAATGTGCCCCCATCAGACCTCAGGTCAGCATCTTGTGCCCCCATCAGACCTCAGGTCAGCGTCTTGTGCCCCCATCAGAGCTCAGGTCAGCGTCTTGTGCCCCCATCAGAGCTCAGGTCAGCGTCTTGTGCCCCCATCAGACCTCAGGTCAGCGTCTTGTGCCCCCATCAGAGCTCAGGTCAGCGTCTTGCGCCCCCATCAGAGCTCAGGTCAGCGTCTTGCGCCCCCATCAGACCTCAGGTCAGCGTCTTGTGCCCCCATCAGACCTCAGATCAGCGTCTTGTGCCCCCATCAGACCTCAGATGAGCGTCTTGTGCCCCCCTCAGTGCCTCCAGCTTGACCCCCCCCCCCAGTGCCTCCACCTCCCCCCCCCCCTCAGTGGCTCCACAATTTTTTTTGGGCCCGGGGGGTGGGGGTAGGTGGTGGGTTGGGGGGGAGAGAGACTATTGGAATACTTTTAACCCCTAAAGGGTTAAAAATAATAAAGGCAAACTCACCTCCTCCACTTGTTCGCGGCGCAGCCGGTCCGGTGTCTTCTTTCTTCTTTTACGGCCTTGAAGGACCTGCAAGAGGACCTTTGGTGACGTCATCGAACGTCCTTTTGCAGGTCCTGCAAGGCCAAGAAAGAAGAAAGAAGACACCGGACCGGCTGCCCCGCGAACAAGTGGAAAAGGGGAGTTTGTTTTTATTATTTTTTTAATGTCACGAATCCGCGCTGCCTCGGGATGCCGAGCCGGGCAAGATTCATGCGAATCCCGAATCTTGCCGCTCCGGCTTGCTTATCACTAGCCAGATTGTCAAAATATCTAAACTATTGGATGGCAGATAAACTCTTTCTAGACCCTGTGATTTTCCATTTTTGCATTTTTACTCCCTGCCTTCCCAGAACCATAACTTTTTTTTATTGTTCCATTCACATAGCTCTATGGGAGCTTATTTTTTTGCAGGACAAGTTGCACTTCCTAATGGCATCATTTAATATTGCATATGATGTAGTAAGAAACTGGGAAAAAAACATTCCAAATGGGGTGAAATTGAAAAAAAAGCACTTTGGGCCATCATTTTTGGATTTAATTTTTACAGTTTTCCCTGTGCAGTAAAACTGACCTCTTTGCTTCATTCTCCAGGTCAATACAATTACAGCTATACCAAATTTGTGTAGTTGTATCTTGTGTTTTAATACTTGAAATAATAAACTGGGAAAAAATAGATTTGTGCTTTGCATCACCATATTTTAACCATCTTTAACTATTTTTTATATTTATGTCTAATCATATGCTAAATAGTTACAAGTCCAATTTATGTATGAGATAGCCAAGATGACTGTCTATAAAATGATGGTAGTCTCACGTTCGAAGGTTTAGTGGATGGTGAGATATGGAGCCTAAAAGTCAAAAGTTCAAAACATTGTTACTCTTTTGATCGTCACTGTATTTCAAGAGGTAGTGGCTCAGTAGCCCTCCTGCAGCAAAGTCCAGATCCCTGTATTGGGCTTAATGTGTGAATACCAGGTGATTGCCAGAATAACACCTTCATGCTTAACACAACACCAAACTGGTTATTTAGCCCAGTGGTTCCACAACTATTGTCTGTATCATGTGTCTGTAACATCTCATAAATAACAAGACCCATGCTTCGTCATCCGCTAGTGAAAATGTAGTAGTAGTTATAGCAGTGGCGTAGCTACCGGGGGGGCAGGGGGGGCGACGGCTCCGGGCCCAGTGACTCAGGGGGGGCCCCAGCAAGGATGACCTTGCCTTCTATCAGGCGAATACAAGTGAGCGCTTCCATTATGGAAGCGCTCACTTGTATTTAGGGACCCCCATCAGACCTCAGATCAGCCCACCCAGCCACATAGGATTAAAATAAAAAACTTTACTTACCTGTTCTGCGCTGCGGCTGCCCTCCGGTCCGCGCTCTGCTCTCTTCCCTGGCGGCGCGCACTATGACCTGACGCTGCACGCAGCGTCAGGTCATAGTGTGCACGGGCCAGGGAAGAGAGCGGAGCGCGGACCGGAGGGCAGCCGCAGCGCAGAACAGGTAAGTAAAGTTTTTTATTTTAATCCTATGTGGCTGGGTGGGCTGATCTGAGGTCTGATAGGGGCACAGTGGGCTGATCTGAGGTCTGATAGGGGCACAGTAGGCTGATATGAGGTCTGATGGGGGCACAGTCTGCTGATCTGAGGTCTGATGGGGGCACAATACGCTGATCTGAGGTCTGATAGGGGCACAGTAGGCTGATATGAGGTCTGATGGGGGCACAGTCTGCTGATATGAGGTCTGATGGGGGCACAATATGCTGATCTGAGGTCTGATGGGGGCACAATATGCTGATCTGAGGTCTCATAGGGGCACAGTAGGCTGATATGAGGTCTGATGGGGGCACAGTCTGCTGATATGAGGTCTGATGGGGGCACAGTCTGCTGATCTGAGGTCTGATGGGGGCACAATACGCTGATCTGAGGTCTGATAGGGGCACAGTAGGCTGATATGAGGTCTGATGGGGGCACAGTCTGCTGATATGAGGTCTGATGGGGGCACAATATGCTGATCTGAGGTCTGATAGAGGCACAGTAGGCTGATATGAGGTCTGATGGGGGCACAGTCTGCTGATATGAGGTCTGATGGGGGCACAGTCTGCTGATATGAGGTCTGATGGGGGCACAGTCTGCTGATCTGAGGTCTGATGGGGGCACAATACGCTGATCTGAGGTCTGATAGGGGCACAGTAGGCTGATATGAGGTCTGATGGGGGCACAGTCTGCTGATATGAGGTCTGATGGGGGCACAATACGCTGATCTGAGGTCTGATGGGAGCACATTAAGCTGATCTGAGGTCTGATAGGGGCACAGTAGGCTGATATGAGGTCTGATGGGGGCACAGTCTGCTGATATGAGGTCTGATGGGGGCACAATACGCTGATCTGAGGTCTGATGGGAGCACATTAAGCTGATCTGAGGTCTGATAGGGGCACAGTAGGCTGATATGAGGTCTGATGGGGGCACAGTCTGCTGATATGAGGTCTGATGGGGGCACAGTCTGCTGATCTGAGGTCTGATGGGGGCACAATACGCTGATCTGAGGTCTGATAGGGGCACAGTAGGCTGATATGAGGTCTGATGGGGGCACAGCCTGCTGATATGAGGTCTGATGGGGGCACAATATGCTGATCTGAGGTCTGATGGGGGCACAATATGCTGATCTGAGGTCTGATAGGGGCACAGTAGGCTGATATGAGGTCTGATGGGGGTACAGTCTGCTGATATGAGGTCTGATGGGGGCACAGTCTGCTGATCTGAGGTCTGATGGGGACACAATACGCTGATCTGAGGTCTGATAGGGGCACAGTAGGCTGATATGAGGTCTGATGGGGGCACAGTCTGCTGATATGAGGTCTGATGGGGGCACAATATGCTGATCTGAGGTCTGATAGAGGCACAGTAGGCTGATATGAGGTCTGATGGGGGCACAGTCTGCTGATATGAGGTCTGATGGGGGCACAGTCTGCTGATATGAGGTCTGATGGGGGCACAGTCTGCTGATCTGAGGTCTGATGGGGGCACAATACGCTGATCTGAGGTCTGATAGGGGCACAGTAGGCTGATATGAGGTCTGATGGGGCACAGTCTGCTGATATGAGGTCTGATGGGGGCACAATACGCTGATCTGAGGTCTGATGGGAGCACATTAAGCTGATCTGAGGTCTGATAGGGGCACAGTAGGCTGATATGAGGTCTGATGGGGGCACAGTCTGCTGATATGAGGTCTGATGGGGGCACAATATGCTGATCTGAGGTCTGATAGAGGCACAGTAGGCTGATATGAGGTCTGATGGGGGCACAGTCTGCTGATATGAGGTCTGATGGGGGCACAGTCTGCTGATATGAGGTCTGATGGGGGCACAGTCTGCTGATCTGAGGTCTGATGGGGCACAATACGCTGATCTGAGGTCTGATAGGGGCACAGTAGGCTGATATGAGGTCTGATGGGGGCACAGTCTGCTGATATGAGGTCTGATGGGGGCACAATACGCTGATCTGAGGTCTGATGGGAGCACATTAAGCTGATCTGAGGTCTGATGGGGGCACAATACGCTGATGTGAGGTCTGATGGGGGGCACAATACGCTGATCTGAGGTCTGATGGGGGCACAATACGCTGATCTGAGGTCTGGTGGGGGCACAGTACGCTGATCTGAGGTCTGATGGGGGCACAGTACGCTGATCTGAGGTCTGATGGGGCACAATACGCTGATCTGAGGTCTGATGGGGGCACATTCTGCTGATCTGAGGTCTGATGGGGGCACAATATGCTGATCTGAGGTCTGATGTGGCACAATACGCTGATCTGAGGTCTGATGGGGGCACATTCTGTTGATCGGAGGTCTGATGGGGGCACAATACGCTGATCTGAGGTCTGATGGGGCACAGTAGGCTGATGTGAGGACTAATGGGGGCACATTCTGCTGATCTGAGGTCTGATGGGGTACAATACGCTGATCTGAGGTCTGATGGGGCACAATACGCTGATGTGAGGTCTGATGGGGGCACAGTAGGCTGATGTGAGGTCTGATGGGGCACAATACGCTGATCTGAGGTCTGATGGGGCACAGTAGGCTGATGTGAGGTCTGATGGGGGCATATTCTGCTGATCTGAGGTCTGATGGGGCACAATACACTGATCTGAGGTCTGATGGGGGGCACATTCTGATGATCTGAGGTCTGATGGGGGCAGGGGACTGTTAGTTTAGTGATGTAAAAACTGTGGACAGGTTTCCTTTAACATAGGAGTCCTCTTGTTTTTTACTCCTATTACTCCTATATTTCACTGCATTATGTGGTAGAGTATTTAGAGTAGGGTATGTAGAAAGTCTATTGTACTGTACTTAGCAGCATAGATGATCTAGCAGTTTATATAGTAATCTTTCTAATACAGTATTATAACCACAACTAGTAGTATGTGCCTGTGAAGTTGGAAACGTGCGTTTGGGAAGCCAATAAGTGGGGGGCCCACTCAAGTATGTTTCGCCCCCCCCTGTGCTGAACCTCTAGCTACGCCTCTGAGTTATAGGCTGTAGCAGTGAAAACAGCAATAGCAGTACATTCCACACCAGTCATCCAGTTATAGTAGCAGCAGGTCACAGTTCTCCATCATTTCTGATAAGCAACTGATTATTATTGAGGACAAAGAGGATGACATTGGGGACTGAATGGCTAGACACGTGCCTTTGAGCCAGGGGTCAACATATTTTTCCTGTTCCTGCTCTTTAGAGCCATAGAGAAGCCTTTTATTCGCATCATCTCTGTTTTCACTGCCCCTACCTAGTAGGGCACCTTCTTTTTTCCTAAGAAAAACCCCATGTGTTATAAAAGATACTCAAGGTAGTCTTCGTCTTGCTGATTTGTGCAAGAACATTCAGTGTTTCTGGCGTGAGGAAGAGATTCAGGTGGAGGTGGGAGACTGAAATGCATAGCTGTGTTGGTGGTGATGGCAACATTAGTTGCAATAGTAGCCATGCTGGTGGCAGTATGGGTACTAATAGCTATGACGACAGTGGCACTCAGGGCAAATACAGAGGAGGGATTCATGAGGGGGGCAAGGAATGGGGAGGCTGGGGACTATGATGATGATTGAATGATGGACAGGACCTGGGAACATCAGTTACAGCTTGCCCTGCTCAGACTCCTCTCCCTCCTCCTCTGGTCCATCATCAGTCATCCATAATGGAATGTACACCCAATAATCCTCTTGTGTATAAAATGAACTCCCACCTGGGCAGGTTGCTGGTAGTGTAGGTGCTGCCATACCACTTAGTGGATTCCATAGCTTTTAGAGAACTGATGGTGTGTGTTCAGCCTCAATAGAAAGCCATCCCTGCATTATACTCTCATGTGAACAAGCTGCACGTCACAGTCGACACCAGGGACAGTACATGTCTTTCAAGGCCCACTGGGTCATTATTTTGCATGGCGAGACAGCATTGCAGCAAGAAGGCCAGGTCCTATTGACACATCCACATTTGTGTCAGTCTGATTTCCACACCTGGCACCTATCTACCTCCATTTCGTCCTCAATGGACATCATCCTCTCCACAATAGAAACAGGGCAGAGCGTTGCTATACAACCTGATGTGTAAAATGAAACATTGCCATGCTGTCTTAGAACTTATGAGCCTGGATGAAAGGAACCGCAAAAGTGGATCCATTGGTAATCTACATCAAACATTAAATTTAATGCTAGATTTCTGCCTGACAAATACAACTGGGTGATGTGGTCAATGACCTTTGGCAAAAGAACACTGTGGCTGTGCTGCATTTTGGGGCATATAAGCCGTGCTCCTTGTATGGTGCACAAGTGGCAAAAAAAAGTATTGTGGCTTGCAGAAGGTGCTTGCCATGTCCAAGAGAGAGTCAATGCATTTTAGCTGTTCTTATATGGCTAAAAACGCCCTCTTTGACTTGCATCAACAGAACGGTTTTCCTTTGCACCACTTGATCTGCGACATGTCAATTCACTGGAATTCCATCTTGCATATGCTGGAGTGTCTATATGAGCAGTGTAAAGCAGTCAATGATTTCATAATGCATCAGACCTCAACAGCAGGCAGCATGTGTTATTTTGAGTTAAGGCAGATGCAGCTCCTCAGGGACACATATCATGTGCTTAAGCCCTTTGAAGACGCCACCAGATTTGGACATTGTGACATTGGAGTCATCCCTCCCCCCCCTGATATTTATATTAGAGCAAGTGTTCATGCTGAACACTCAAGATTGGAGTGGAAGAACCACACCTGCTGGTCACCCTGTAGCTGTTCGGGACACACACACAGATTAAGTCACATAGACAAGAAAGAAGTTTTTGGTCCCAGAGTTTGCGGTGCAGGATGACGAGGCTGATGATGATGATGATGACGACGATACTGGCCATGACCAATGACTGAATGGGGGGCGGAACCTGAAAGTACTGGCTCCATCGGCAAACTGGTGAGCATGACAAGCTGCATGCTTGGTTGCTTACATGCTCTGATTAAAGGGGTTTTCCAGGGTTAGGGTCAAATCTTGGTTATAAGCTGCTCTATATTTAAAGACTACATATAAGTGGAACTCATCACTATGCTAAACAGAGACTTTCGCCTACCAGTGAGCCAGGTGACATTACCGGCAGTGATAAGTGCTCTCCAGTGCTGCCAGAGGGTGTTTTGGAGGCGGGTACTATGCAAAGTTGCATAGTACCCACCTCCAAAACAGCCTCCTGCAGTGCTAGAGACTGCTTATCTGTGCCAGTGATCTCACCAGGCTCACTGCTAGGCAAAAGTCTCCGCTTAGCATAGCTATGAGAAGCCCTGTACATCACCGGCACAAAACAAACAGATCCTTGTGCTGCGCAATGCGTGTGACAAGGAGGAGCATCGGAGAAAGGAAATGCTTCTATGCTCCACTCATGTAGTTTATAAATAAAGAGCAGTTTATAACCAAGAATCGGCCCTGAACCCGGAAAACCCATTTAACCACCTAACTGTTCTGCCCGAGTCCAGCTCGGGCAGTGTGAAAAGTATGACAGCTAAAGTCCAAGAAACAGAGGAGAAATCACTGTCAGAAATAATCGCAAGTGAAACCTGTTTTTACTTTCATTTTCAGCTGCATTCACAGCATCCCATTTTCTATCAGTGATATCTTTCTATTCCGGAACATATTGCTGTCATTTTGGTATTTGAAAGCTTTGAATGTCTTCTTTCAAACAAGATCAGTTGCATGTTTCTAGCTGATACCATTGAGGTAGCAGCATCTAAAGCAGCCCTCCCCCCTCCAGGTAGCTACTTTTCCCACTGCTGCAGCTCCACTCTAGCAAAACAGTTAGGGGGCTTAAGGTATCATTTTTGTACTGCTTGTTCAGAACAAGTCACTGCTTCGTACAATTCTACTGCGTGTGTATAAATACCATCTGCCCCTAATGAGGGACGATCTTTGTGATATTTTTTTAATTTTAAAAATCAAGACAAATCCAACAGAGCATTGTATTTTTAAACAGGCTGTTTACACCGTCAACCATGCATTTATCCATAGCTATATATGTTATTGTCATTCTGACATTATTTACTATTGCTGAACTATTGAAAAAGGAGAGGGGAGAAGAGTGAGAGAAGGAAATTTCAAAGAAGGAAAGAAAGAAAGAACGTAAAGGAATGAAGGAATTAATTTTCTGACTGATTCAAGAAATTTTCTTATCTCTATCTCTGAAATATTTGTTTGTAAATAGAGTTGATCGAACATGCTTGTAACGAGCACTGTACTGCTTGGATCCCCTGGGCTCCGCTGCGCAGCCATTCGGATCGGTCCTCACCTGCCTGTAAGTCAATGGACACGGATCCGTTTGGTATCACACACGAGTGTGTCATACCAAACGGATCCGCCCCCATTGACTTACAGTCAGGTGAGGACGGATCCGGATGCCTGCGGGCATGTGAGCGCCGGGGATCCACGCACTACAGTGCTCGTTACGAGCACGTTCGATCAACGCTATTTGTAACCAAAGGCAGTTTGTTTGCTGAAGGGCTGGAACAATATTATGGTACAATAATAAGTGTCTGCAGGCAACAGTGAAGCATGGTTGCAGTCCTTGCAAGTTTGGGGCTGCATTTCAGCAAGTTGAGTTTGGATTTCGTTGGGATTGATGGTGTCCTCGGTACTGAGAAATACAGGCAGATATTTATTAGAGTTGATCGAACGTGCTCGTAATGAGCACTGTACTGCTCGGATCCCCTGCGCTCCGCTGTGCAGCCATCCTGATCCGTCCTCAACTGCCTGTAAGTCAATGGGCACGGATCCGTTTGGTATCACACACTAGTGTGTGACACCAAACAGATCCGTCCTCCTCACCCGACTGTAAGTCAGTGGGGACGGATCCGGATGCCTGCGGGCATGCGAGCGCAGGGGATCCGAACACTACAGTTACGAGCACGTTCGATCCACTCTAATATTTATCCATCAATCAGTACCATCAGGAAGGCGTCTGATTGGCTTAAAATTTATTGTACAGCAGGACATTGATCCCAAATATACAGCCAATGTCATTAAGAACTATATTCAGCATAAAAAGGAAAAAGGAGTCCTGGAAGTTATGATATTGCCCCTAGATATCATCGAGTCTGTCTGGTATAAAAGACCAAAGGATTTGGGCAAGTTTTCCTACTTTGCAGATTTTTTCACACCTGCCTTAAACTTTTGCACAACTGTACGTATTCCGTTTGTAATTAGCAAGAGTTGTATAAAGGCCCCCCTATACTTTAGACTATTGTCCGCTAAATCTGTCATTTTCTGATTTAACAGTCAACAATCTAATGTGTATGGGGAGCTCCAGACTCTCAATCAACAGATAATGGTGTGGGAGAGAAGAAATGGGCAAAGATTTTAACAACTGATCCTTTTGTTATCCAGGTGTCTGACAGAGACTTTCTTCTCTCTCCCAAATAAGCTGAGCTTGTACTGTATGTTTCTGAGGCAGTTAGTTGACCAAACAAGCTATTTAAAGTTGTTTTGGCGCTAGTGTTGGCAAATCGAAGCATCCAAAGTGGAATTTGATCCAACGTTTAGGAAAAATTCGACTTACCACAAATCTGAATCTCCTCGCACTTTATGGTAACAAATTGTTTTTCCTAAAATAGCTGCTGCACGTATTACAAGGTGAAAGTAAGAAGCCCGGGAACCCAATATGACCCACAATGCTGTGTAGCCAGCCAACCCTCAGGTAGTCATCCCCTGTGATGTAACTTACCTAAAAAAGCCTCATCCCGTGCTGCCCTATCATTGTGAGCTGAGCTTAGGGAGACGTGACAAACACTTACATGCTAGGGACAGTGTTGTAGAAAGCTATTAATAGAAGAATATTGGGTAGGGAAAGAGCACGGACATTGTAGGGAGATCATAGAGAGACAGCAGGGACAGTGCAGGTTGAGTGTAATCGCCATGTGCATGTTGTTGAACTGCTGCCACATTCCCAGTTAATTTGTTAGTTTACTCATAGAATTACAGTTCCTCAGTATTAAAGGCAGGTGTAATATACTGCCATGTGTATCTTGTTGAACTGCTGTCACATTCCCAGTTAATTTGTTAGTTTACTCATAGAATTACAGTTCCTCAGTATTAATTTGTTAGTTTATACATAGAATTACTATGCCTCAGTATTAAAGGGTGGTCTAATATATCTCCATGTGTTGTTCAACTCCATTAAGTTGAAAGTTCCTTCTTGGAAGTTGGGTCCAAGATTTATTGGCCCATATAAGATCACAGCCATTATTAATCCTGTAGCATTTCGTCTTGAACTTCCTCAGGCTCTGAAAATCCATAATGTGTTTCACAGATCTTTGTTGAAGAGATATGTTGAACCTCTGGAGCCATCTCCCTTGCCACCCGCTCCTGTCTTGGTGGATGGTAATTTAGAATTCCAGATCGTCAAGATCATTGATTCTCAAGATCTCTGAGGGACTCGTCAATATCTTGTTCACTGGAAGGGCTATGGACCTGAGGAGAGGACATGGGTACCGGCATCTGATGTGAATGCCAGTCGTTTGGTGAAAGCCTTTCACAGGTCTCATCCTGATAAAGTTGGGCCTGGGTGCCCGGAGGTCACCCGAAAAAAAGGGGGGGGGGTAATGTCACGAACGTGCCTGCATCAGGTTGCAGGTGATCGGCTAGACTTTCAAAAGTGACATAATTTGACATGTTTTCCTCTTGGTTTGGTTGCTGTTTACCACACCCCTTCCCCTCAGCTGTTGCGGGTGTGTTGATTGTCTTTGCCCTATTTATCCCTTCCTCTCCCAGTTTCCCTTGCGGTTTATACTTTCTGCTGACATTATTGTGTGTGGTGTGGTTCTCGGCTGAGATCCAGTTGCTGCAATATCTGCATTAAGATAAGTGTCATTTTCCTATTGTGTTTATCCTACTTTTCCCTGTTGTGGTTTTGCCTTCTGGAGTCTCCTGTTCGTCCGTCCTTTTGGAGGAACGGGTTGGCTCCTTCCCCTGTCACTAGTTGTAGGGTTCTATAGGGTCATTTGTTATTAGGTTCCTGTGTATGAACTCTCCTACCACTAAGGCCTGTTCATACTGGTAGTCAGTCAGGACCTAGTTTCAGGGTTTCCTGCAGGAGGAGACCGTTTCCCTTGTTTGGTCCTTTTCCCTTCCCTCTTACGCTTGGTGTGGCTATACCCTCCACACCAGAGCGTGACATGTAGATGATCATGTAGTCGATTGCACTTGGGAGCCAGGTGAAGAGGGGGCATCGTCATCATCAGGGGGCGAGGATGGCAGCATGCCCATGAAACAGCAGGGTGGAAATAGTGGGAGATCTGCAGCGAAATGTGGGAGACTACTTGTGAGGAACACACTAGCAGTGCACGGGTTCACAAAAGCAGTGGCAGGAAGGCATCACGCAGTGTTGAGGGAAAATGTCATATTTGCCAGTGTGAGAATTTTTCACCAAGTGGCTGGGGGACATTAGTGTTGCAGTATGCAGGATGTGCAGGCAGAAAGTGAGATGCAGCCAGGGTGCTATTGTTGGCATGACAGACCTGTGTCAACACATGGAGTGTTACCGTAGAGTCGCGTTGGAAAACCATCCCACTTGTTTAGTGTTACAGCTTGATGCAGCAACCACTGTATCTCCCACTGGCCTGCACCCCTTCTCCAGTAGTCATGGCTCAACTACGTCAGCAGAAGGAAGTTGTTGTTCCTTCCCATAAACTTCAAAGCCATCTATTGCTCCTGATGCTCCTCCTACTTGTGGTAACTTGTTTTGAAAGCAGTCAATCACCAATGCAATTACAAAAAGACAACAATATGCATTCACTCATCTAACGGCACAGAAGCTTAATATGCATCTGGCCAAATTGCTAGCACTTCAATGTAGTTGACTGTGCACATTTCAGAAACTGATGGCTTGTGCCCACCCAAAGTGGAGAGTCCCAAGCCAACATTTCTTTTCCAGAAAAGCTGTACCAGCCCTGCACATGTACGTTGAGAAGAAGATGGGCCCGTCCTTGGTCCTCTTGGTGTCTGGTAGAGTTCATGTCAGCGCTGACATATGGAGTTGTATCTTTGATCAAGGACAATATACAGTATGTCATTCAGAGCCCACTGGCTAAAAATAGTTCTGGCCCAAGCACAACAGAAAGGTGATGACAATGCCACCTCCACATTTTAATGCTGGGATTTCTGCAACAATGTCCTCCTCTGCCTCCTCATTCTCCACCTTGTCCTCACCCTCCCCTCTAGGCATAGTTCAAAGTGGTCCTCCAGCATACCACCAATGAAAAGTTAGGCATTGTCACGCAGTTCTGCACCTGGTCAGCCTTGGTGAACTTAGCCACACCAGGGAGGAACTGCTCGATGTCATCAATAAAGAAATAGAACACTGGCTGTCTCCTCGCCAAATGGAGATAGGAACCATGGTTTCTGATAAAGGGAAGAATATTTTGTCAGCACTGCATCAGGGAAGGCTGACCCATGTGCCCTGCATGGCACAGGTCTTCAATCTTTTTGTCACCCGGTTTCTCATGTCTTCCACAGAACTGCATGAGCTGTTAAAAATGTCCAGGAAACTTTGCATACACTTCAGCCACTCTTACAGTACAAAACACGCCCTCCTTGAGCTGCAAAGGAAAAATGCTCTTCCTCAACATTAGGAGATGTTTCCACCCGTTGGAACTCCACGCTCCATATGTTAGACTGCCTCTACAAGCAGAGGAGGGCGGCCAACGATTTATTAATGCTGCAGACAGACAGGTCTACTCCCGATGTAACTTCCATGTCAGCCAGTGGCAGCTCATGTGCCGTTTGCTCGGGCCCTTTGAGGAGGCCACTTTATTCGTCAGTTGGCAGAACTACGGGATGAATTATGTCAAACCATTCCTTCAAGTCCTGGAGGGGATGCTAACAGCTGATTGACGAGTGAACAGAAGATGTGACAACTACATTTCGCAGCCACTTGAGCCCTGAAGAGGATGTATTGGCAGAGGATAAGGACAAAAATGGGCAGGAATTTTATACATAACTAGGTGTTCTATCTGCCCAAGCGACAAGAGAGGAGCAGGAGGAGCTGGAGGGCAACAACAAAGACAATGCAGATGACTCCAACAGACCATGGCAGTATACAGTGAAGTTGGAGGCAGGAAGGCCCTCCAAGTCCCTTGCACAAATGGCCAGATGTATGCTGTCATGATTTTGTAGTGGCTGTCGCATTGTCAGGATTCAGCAGAGGGATGACTATTGGCATATAGAAATTAGTGAAGTTTCCAAAAGTTCGATTCAGCTGCTTCACAGAACTTAAAAAATAAATTAGATTTGTTATTAATTACTTTGTAACTAATTGCATTCTATTGTACGAAGCCTCTCAAATGCCACGTTCAACGCTGATTGCAGCATTCAGCCTATCAGGGGGTTAATCAGGGGTTAATAAAAAAATATATACACTCACCTCATCCATTTGATTGTGGAAAGGCCATCGTGGCCATCTTGACTGAAAAAAATACCAATTCATCATGCTGGCATCACTGACTACGTAGTGATGTCACATGTCAGCATGTGTTTTCTTCAATCAAGATGACCGCAATGGCCTCTCCATGATCAAATGGATGAAGTGAGTATGTTTTTTTTTCTGCCATTTCAGGAAAAATTGATTTGTTACCACAAAGCACTTAACTTCGATTCACTCAACACTACTGGCAATCCACATTATTGAACCCTCGTTACCGGTCAAAAATCGAGACATTTTTAGACCTGCGAGGGATGCAAAAATGGACTACTATGGAGACATGCTGTGTAGTCAGTCGCTGCCTATGAGTGCCATCGCCTGTCCTTAGGAAGGTCTGGCTGAGGGGACCCTCTGCACTTATGCTCCACTGCCATAACTGTTTGTTGGGGGGGGGGGGAGAAGCACCGGCAACTTCAATCTAGGGTCTATAATTAGCAATTTTCTTCAGAAGCCTACTGAAGAAACCACCCAGCAGCCGCAGCAGCGGGATATGCAGCAGAACCTCAACCAGTAGGTGCTGGCATACTTGGACTGCACCCTGTCATCCATGATCCAAGATCTCCTAGACTACTGGGCATGCAAACTTGAAGTGTTGCTGCAACTGGCCAAGTTTGCCATGGGCGTGCTTTCCTGCCCAGCCAGTAGTGTGGCATCAGAACGGGTGTTCAGTGCGTTGGGGGACATAATTACCCCTAAGAGAATTCGCCCTTCCTCCCTAAATGTTGAGAGACTAACTTTCAATAAGATGAATCAGGCGTGGATCAAACAGGATTTCCAGATGTCGGTGCCTAATGTAATAGAATAGAGCATTCTGCCACTAATGATCATACTGTAGTGTGCTGTCCCACTGGAACATTGTGGAAAAATGTGCTGTTACTTCTGGCTACATGCTGCCACCATTCTGATGCTGCCGGCTGCCTCTAGTGCTATTCCTACTCTCTGACTTTTTGGCCTATTGATATATACATTTTACATTTTTTAAAAGTATATACATACCACTGGGCCTTGCTATCACACTGCTGTTGTTAGGTTCTGCTACAACTGTGATCTGCCACAATGTTGTGCTGTATGCCACTGCTGCTCCCCTCTTCCCCACTCTGTAATTGGGCGATTATCCATCAGAAGAACAGAAAAATATTTTAAAACAAAGATTATTTACAAGTTTTACTATTACGCATAAATATCTGAACAAAAACTATATCCCGTTTAAAAAAATTATCTGCTTTTAAAATAAACTTTGCTTTCTTTGCACTATGGTAAGGAAAACCCACATAAATACTGAGCCACAACTCATCTACTGGAAATTGAAATGCATCTAGGGCAGGGTTGCCAACCAGAATTTTTCTTTTTTCTGGACAACTTATCCAAAAATCACGGACAGACAACATTTTTTAAGGACATATTGGAAAACCATAATAAATGATAAAGATTACAAGTAATATATGTCTATAACTCAATATACAGATAACAAATCATTACCAGCATTTACTGTGAGCTATAAAATTATGATAATTACCATCAAAATAATATAGTCAAGTACCACAAACCTCAAAAAAATCACGGACACGTCAATTTTTTTCATGGACACAAGAAAAAAGTCACCTATTTTTACGGACTGTCCAGAAATTTCTGGACGGTTGGCAACCCTAATCTAGGGAACTATTCTAGCTAAGTGTCTATCTATGTGTAAAAAGGTAATCTCACAGACACAAAGGGAGTTCTTATCTGTAGAAAGCAATATACACTATTGATACCATGTTGACAGAAAACATTAAGGCCCTTTTAGACGGGCCGATTCTTCTCCCTGCCCGAGCGCCGATCAGCGATATCGGCGCTCGGGCAGGGAGCCTTTACACGGCCCGACGAATCGAGCGCCCGGCCGCACGAGTGATCGCTGTATCGCTCGTGCGGCCGGGAAGCTCCATACTGTCAGGCGCACATCGCCTGTTTACACAGGGCGATGTGCGCCCGACAGATTGGATCTTTTGGTTTCTACAAAAGATCCAATCAGCCGACGAACGAGCGTTTTGCTCGTTCGTCGGCTGATTAGGGCCACTTTTACACGGGCCGATTATCGGCACTAGCGTTCCTAGGAACGATTTTTCGGCCGATAATCGGCCCGTGTAAAAGGACCTTTAGTCTTGGGAATCCACCTCTTCAAAAAGGTATATTAAAGCATGATTTATCTATTGCCTACTAACCCTATAGATATATATATATATATATATATATATATATATATATATATATATATATATATCCCCCTTTAGGATTGAAAAAAACAAACAAATTAAAGTTCATCCCCATTGCTTTAAAGAGTGTTCTATAGATAACATCTAGATATTTAAAAAATCATCCAGTGCAGAAGATGAACAGAAGTCAGTAGAGCGGAGATTGTATTTTACTAATTTTAAAAAATGTGACAAAATGTCTTACAGGCAATGATTATAAAAGAAAGATTAATAAAATGTTAAACTTATGAAAAATAAAAGCACATTTATTCATTTACACTTTGATTTATTATGGCATAACATATTCAATAATAAAAACGACATGTAATAGAACATCCATAATGACCATACTTTAAAATTATCATCTGTTTTGCATGCAAAAAACTATGTCGCTGTTTTTGTTAGCCCCTCCCCTGAAAAAAAAATGGAATAAAAAGCGACTAGAGATGAGCGAGCACTAAAATGCTCGGGTGCTCGTTATTCGAGTCGAACTTTTCCCGATGCTCGTTTCAAATAACGAACCCCATTGAAGTCAATGGGAGACTCGAGCATTTTTGCGGGGGACCAAGGCTCTGCCTAGGGAAGGCTGGGTGAAAACCTGGAAACCTCAGAAAATGATGGAAACACCACGGAAATGGACAGGAAACAGCAGGGGCAGCATGCATGGATGCCTCTGAGGCTGCCTAATCCCACCATTACCCCAAATTCTCAGGCAACAGCCTGGTGGTTACCCTCATGGCAATTGTGCTCACCCTGACCAAGAAAAGCCAGGCAAATACCCTTCACATGTTAGGGAAGCACCAAAATAGGTGCAACGAAGGTCCATCACCGCCTGCAGGTGACACCACTGCTCATGCTGGCACTGCAGCTGACATCAAGTTTAGTATCTGTTCTTATCAGTTGCTGTGACTGTTGGTGGTAAAGTGGTGAGCATAGCTGCTTCCCAAGCAGTTGACCCCGGTTCCATTCCCGTCTATCGCAGGAGGCAATTAAAAAATCAGTACAATATCTAATATGTCCCCTACCCGGGTAAATTGTTTGGAGAGAGGGCCTGTAGGTGGGGGGGAAGGAGGTTTCGCTGGAAGAGCCAGAGGAGTGCCCCCTGGGCTAGCGTGTGTGGTGGTGACAACAGCCAGAATGGATTTGGGAAAACTGTTGCTTTAACCCGTTTGGTATCGATTCTTCTCAGTTTAATACCGTATACGTCCCCTATCTTGGGACCCTATATTTAATGGATTTTTCGAACACGGAAAATGGAAAAAGAGCTTGCTCTGGCCAGGGGAGTGTCTTTCCCACTGCAGCTAAGGGGACGTGTCCATGCTCTGCCTATCACAGGTCAGGAGGCAATTAAAAGAAGAAAAACAAAAAACATCAGTACAATATCTAATACGTCCCCTATCAGGTTAAATAGTATGGAGAGAGGGCCTGTAGGTGGGGGGAAGGAGGTTTCGCTGGAAGAGCCAGAGGAGTGCCCCCTGGGCTAGCGTGTGTGGTGGTGACAACAGCCAGAATGGATTTAGCAAAACTGTTGCATCAACCGGTATGGTATCGATTCTTCTCAGTTTAATACCGTATACGTCCCCTATCTTGGGACCTTATAGTTCATGGATTTTTCCACCACGGAAAACGGAAAAAGAGCTTGCTCTGGCCAGGGGAGTATCTTTCCCACTGCAGCTAAGGGGACGTGTCCATGCTCTGCCTATCACAGGTCAGGAGGCAATTAAAAGAAGAAAAACAAAAAACATCAGTACAATATGTAATACGTCCCCTATCCGGGTAAATAGTTTGGAGAGAGGGCCTGTAGGTGGGGGGAAGGAGGTTTCGCTGGAAGAGCCAGAGGAGTGCCCCCTGGGCTAGCGTGTGTGGTGGTGATAACAGCCGGATGGATTTAGAATGACGACGCAGGACCCCAACTTAAAAATTTAGCATCAACCGGTACAGTCGTAAATTATGAGATTGATCAAGTGTGGCATGACTTTTTAGATGGAGATTGCATGTGGTCGCGTACTCCCTGGAACCCCATAGTCACCCCTTCTCTGATGTGCTAGCCCAGAACATTCTCTGCCCCAATTCGCAAGACCTTTTGCTGTTTCCGTGTGCTGACAGTGTGGATTTACCAGTGTTGTCTGAGGAGGTGGTGGACAATGGCGAGACACAGGTGTCGGGGGGTGAGGTAGTTGTATGGGAAGCAAGTTACAGTGGGGACTCCTTGGGGGGGACTTTCTCATGATGGGACAGATTCAACTTGGGTGGATCAGGCACAGGAACAGATGAATTTTTTGGGGGGTTTATTTAACTTTTATTTAGCAAAAATAACCACAGAGATATTTATTTGTTATCTTCTCTGAGCAGTCTGGCGTTGGGGTTCGTCACTTTGATGGCGAGTTGTGCCGCTCTCTCCACAATGGTCTGTAGGTTCTTAGATGGAGACTTTGTCGGCGATTTCAGTACAGAAGGACTTGTTGCTCATCCACAGAACCTCGACCTCCTTGACATTGTGGGCAAGGAATTTGGGGGTGGACCAGGAATTTGCGGAACCCTGTGGGCAGCATGTGTTTGGTCTTCTACTTGCTACCGTATCCAATGTTGGGCAATATAGATTCGCAAGTAATATTATTTTTCACACCTATCCCAAAAATAAAAATGTATGCAGTTTGCGCAAATAAAACTGGAAACTGGAATTGGAGAGAGGGCCTGTAGGTGGACCTCCGGAAAAATTATTTGGAGAGAGGGCCTGTAGGTGGAACTCCGGAAAAATTGTTTGGACAGAGGGCCTGTAGGTGGAACTCCGGAAAAATTGTTTGAAGAGAGGGCCTGTAGGGGGCCCTCCTGAAAAATTTTTTGAAGAGAGGGCCTGTAGGTGGACCTCTGGAAAAATTGTTTGAATAGAGGGCCTGTAGGGGGCCCTCCTGAAAAATTGTGCTAAAAGAGTGCCAGTTGGACCTCTAAAAAATGGCGTTTTTTGGGTCAGCGTTAGGCAAAGACGATATGGAGGAGGAGTAGGAGGAGGAGGAGGAGTAGAGAAGAGCAATCAGATACATAAGTTATTTAAATCTTTAGCTGCTTTCCCCCGGAGGAGATTTGAATTCCGGTGAAATCCAGACTTTGTTCATTTTAATAAGCATCAGCCTGTCAGCGCTGTCAGTTGACAGGCATGTACGCTTATCGGTGATGACGCCACCAGCTGCACTGAATACCCGCTCTGACAGCACGCTAGCAGCAGGGCAGGCCAGCACCTCCAAGGCGTACAGCGCCAGTTCAGGCCACGTGTCCAGCTTTGAAACCCAGTAGTTGTATGGAGCAGAGTGATCGCTACGGACGTTGGTATGGTCAGCTAGGTACTCCCTCACCATCTTTCTGTACAGCTACCCCCTACTCTGCCTAGACTGGGGACAGGTGACAGTGTCTTGCTGGGGTGACATAAAAGTGGCAAAGGCCTTGGAGAGCGTTCCCCTGCCAGTGCTGGACAAACTGCCTGCTCGCCTCCTCTCCCCCGCTACTTAGCCCACAGAACCATGCCCTCTGCCGCTAGCGGCGTCAGATGGGAAGAATTGTTTCAGCTTGTGCACCAGGGCCTGTTGATATCTATTCACTCTCATACTCCTTTCCTCTGCAGGGATGAGAGTGGAAAGGTTCTGCTTGTACCGTGGGTCCAGGAGAGTGAACACCCAGTAATCGGTATTTGAAAAAATTCTTCTAACGCGAGGGTCACGGGATAGGCAGCCTAACATGAAGTCTGCCATGTGCGCCAGAGTCCCAACACGCAAGAATTCCCTCTCCTCACTGGCCTGACTCTCCATTTCCTCCTCCTCCTCCTCCAAGTCCTCCTCTTCAGCCCATACACGCTCAAGAGTTAAGGACTGAGCACTGGTACCCTCTACTGTCTCGCCGACATTCTCCTCCTCTTCCTCCTCATCCTCATCCCCCTCCTCTGATACGCGCTGAGAAACAGACCGGAGGTGCTCTGGCTATCAAGCGACGTATCTTCCTCCACCATCTCTTGTGACAAGCGCAAAGCATCCGACTTGATGCTGAACAGTGAGTTTTTCAACAGGCAAAGCAGCGGGATGGTGAGGCTGTGAATGGCGGCATCGCCGCTGACCATCTGTGTTGACTCCTCAAAGTTGCCCAACACCTGGCAGATATCAGACATCCACGTCCACTCCTCATTGTAGACTTGAGGAATCTGAGAGACCTGACTACCAGTTCTGGTAAGAGATGACATCTGGCAGTCTACAATCGCTCTGCGCTGCTGGTAAACTCTGGATAACATATTTAATGTGGAATTCCATCTCGTGGGCACGTCGCACAACAGTCGGTGAGCGGGCAGTTGTAGGCAGCGCTGCGCTGCCTTGAGAGTGGCAGCATCTGTGGTTGACTTGTGGAAATGCGCACAGATGCGGCGCACCTTGGTGAGCAAATCAGACAGATTGGGGTATGTCTTGAGGAACCGCTGAACTATTATATTGAACACGTGGGCCAGGCATGGCACATGTGTCAGTCTGCCGAGTTGCAGAGCCGCCACCAGGTTACGCCCATTGTCACACACAACCATGCCTGGCTTGAGGTTCAGCGGTGCCAGCCACACATCGGTCTGCGCCGTGATGCCCTGTAAAAGCTCTTGGGCGGTGTGCCTTTTGTCACCTAAGCTCAGCAGTTTGAGCACCGCCTGCTGGCGCTTACCCACGGCACTGCTGCTGCGCCTAGAGCTACCGACTGAAGGCGCAGTGCCCACGGATGGTAATTCGGTGGAGGAGGAGGCATAGTACGTCTGAGAGACCGTGACCGAGGTAGGCCCCGTAATCCTCGGTGTGGGCAGTACATGAGCGGCCCCAGGGTCATTCTCGGTCCCAGCCTCCACCAAGTTAACCCAATGTGCCGTCAGTGAGATATATGCTGCCCGGCAGCACTTGTCCACATGTCCGTGGTTAGGTGGACCTTCTCAGAAACAGCGTTGGTTAGGGCACGGATGATGTTCTGTGACACGTGCTGGTGTAGGGCTGGGACGGCACATCGGGAAAAATAGTGGCGGCTGGTGACCGAATACCGAGGGGCAGCCACCGCCATGAGATTTTGAAAGGCCTCGGTCTCTACCAGCCTATAGGGCAGCATCTCCAGGCTAAGCAATTTGGAGATGAGGACGTTGAGGGCTTGGGCATGTGGGTGGGTGGAACTGTATTTCCTCTTGCGCTCCAGCGTCTGCTGTAAAGACAGCTGAACGCTGCACTGGGACACGTTGGTGGACACTGTGGAGGATCGTGGAGGCGAAGGTGTGGTTTTCCGGCGGGAGGTGCTGGTGCCAGGGTCCTGGGCAGGGGGTTGACTAGCAGAGGCAGCGAGTGACGCAGGGGGTTGACTAGCAGAGGCAGCGAGTGACACAGGGGAAGGAGCAGTGGTGTGACCCGCAGGAGGTGGTGAACGGCCTTGGTTCCATTGAGTGGGGTGTTTAGCACTCATATGCCTGCGCATGCTGGTGGTGGTTAGGCTAGTAGTGGTGGCACCCCTGCTGATCCTGGTGTGGCACAGGTTGCACACCACAGTCTGTCGGTCATCCTCACTTTCTTTAAAGAACCTCCAGACTTGCGAACATCTAGGCCTCGTCACGGGAGCTTCACTACGTGAAACAGTTGCTGCTGATGCACCAGCTCTGGCCCTGCTTCTCCCTCTGGCCACACCACTGCCTCTTCAAACCTGTTCTGGTGCAGCACTCGCCTCTGCCTCAGAAGCACTGTCTTCACTCGGCATATCAACCCAGCTTGGGTCAGTCACCTCGTCATCCTCTGATTCCTCAGTCTGCTCCCCCCTCGGAATTCCTCCCCTAACAACAACTTCACCACTGTCTGACAACCGTGTCTCCTCATCGTCCGACACCTCTTTACAAACTTTTTCCACTAAGTCAACATTGTCATCATCATCATCATCACCCACAGACTGCGACAGTTAGAAAACTTGGGCATCGGGAACGAGGTCAGCAGCAACCTGAGAAGTGGTTTGTGACTCTGGGAAGGGTCCAGAAAACAGTTCCTGAGAGTATGCCGGATCGCATTCCAAATTTTCCTGGGAGGGGGCAGACTGGGGGGAAGGAGGTTGAGGTGGAGGAGCCATAGGAGTCCTCCCTTGGGTAACGTGGGTGGACTGCGTGGAAGACTGACTGGTGGACAAATTACTTGAAGCATTGTCCGCAATCCACGAGATCAGCTGTTCGCACTGTTGTGGTTTCAACAGTCCTCTACCACGTGTCCCTGTAAGTTGAGACATGAAGCTAGGGAGTGTAGCTCTGCGGAATTCCCCTGCTCCCTCATCAGCAGGTACTGTGTCACCCTGCCCAGGACCACGGCCCCTGCCCCCTGCAGTAATTGAATGCCCACGCCCACGCCCTCGTCCTCGACCCTACCAACATTTTTTGTATATAAGTGTATGATATAAAAAAAAAAAATTAAACGGGCCTGGTGTACTGAAACCCACAAACTTGTTCAGTCTGGTAGAATTAAGTGACGTACAGAAAGTGTCACCTGGACAGACTATACGGTTTGGAGCGAGTGTGCTGAAATGTGACACACAGAAAGGTTACACGCAGCTGAGTAAAATGGTTTTTTACCACTGAGCTAAAACAACTGAAAAACTAATTTTTTAAAAAATTTTGTTTTTTTGGGAACGTGACGTGCAGGAACTGTGGTAGAACTGACTGACACCCTGTTAACGGTGGCTATTTAGACTGCGACCCAGACAAATGTCGCACACAGAGTTTTCTGGATCAAGCTGTAGATGTTATTGGTAGCAAATGACTTGGTTGTATTCTGTGACGTACAGAAGGTGTCACCTGGACAGTATATACGGATCGGAGCGAGTGTGCTGAACTGTGACACACAGAAAGGTTACATGCAGCTGAGTAAAATGGATTTGTATCACTGAGCTAAAACAACTGAAAAACTTATTTTTTTTTATATTTTGTTTTTTATATTTTTTTTTTAATTTTGTTTTTTTAGGAACGTGACGTGCAGGAACTATCGTAGAACTGACTGACACCCTGTTAACGGTGGCTATTTAGACTGCGACCCAGACAAATGTCGCATAGAGAGTTTTCTGGATCAAGCTGTATACGTTATTGGTAGCAAATGACTTGGTTGTATTCTGTGACGTACAGAAAGTGTCACCTGGACAGTATATATGGATTGGAGTGAGTATGCTGAACTGTGACACACAGAATGGTTCCACACTGGTGTGTGCAATGGATTTGTATCACTGAGATAGAACAATAAAAAAAAACAGGGTTAGATATGGCGATAGCTGCACTACTAGTGCCAGCCAGCCAAGTGACAAAAATAATAAAATAAAATGTCTTCTAGCCCTTAGAAGGGCTGTTGGGTTCTTTGTGGGTTATCCCTGCCTAACAGACAACTAAATGCAGGCCCTAACACTGTCCCTGAAAGGCAGCAGCTCTATCCCTAACGACATCCAGACGGCATCTGAGACGAGCACCGCGGCCAGTCGGTAGTATATTCCTGGGTCACCTGATCAGGCCAGCCAACCCCTGCTATCGACATGTAAGGGCCCTACGTGATGCTGGGTGTACCGCAGAGTCTCCTGGCTTGTGATTGGCTGTGTTTATAGGCGCCAAAAAAGCACGATGCGGAAGTTGCCATGGCGAGATACTCGTCCGAGCAGCGAGCACTTACGAGTACCCTATTACTCGAACGAGCACCAAGCTCGGACGAGTATGCTCGCTCATCTCTAAAAGAGACCAAAAAGTCATATGTATCTCAAAATAGTACCATGTATCAGTGAAAATATCTGCCCATTCCACAAAAATGAAATCCTTCATGCAGGTCTGTCTTAAAATATGGAGAATGAGGAAAACTTGGGTATAAATTGGGTATTATCAAACAAATCACAGAAAAAGGTGCACTGCAACGGCAAATGCAATTGATAATATATGGCTAAACCCTCACGCTGATGTTAAAAAGAGACTTTTGCCAATATATTCTTATATCAAGAACATACCGGAGCCCGAGCACCGCAACAAGGTATCTCAGAGTGGCACGGGACCTAACGCTAACCTACCTATGCCGTATGGGCAATTACGGAAGGAGCATACAGGCTGACACACAGCAACCAACTCCTAGTTACCTCCAGCGTGAGATCACACATACAATGGGAGGAGGGAGGAGACTGTGAGACCCACCTACCAATGACTCGTGGCTCAGGAAGCAATTCTCTGCCATTTTAGACCACGAATTCTCTGTGATTGTATAAATTGGTTATTGCTGTAATTGTATTAATCTGCAGAGTGAAATGTCAATTATACTGCATAGTGAATGCTGAAAAAACAAAGCCCGAAAATTAAAACCCCACCCAGTTTTTCAATGTCTAGTCAAAAAACAAATATATATATCGTTGTGAAAAAAACAGGTGAGGATAAAAAAAATGGCCATGTCCTGAATTTCAAATTAGGATGTATCCTTAAAGGGATGTGTCATCAGAAAATGATCTATTATTTAAATCAAGTTTTTATGTTAAAAGGGTTTTCGGAGACTGAAATTCTGATGATCTATCCTGGGGTTCCAACACCCGTTGATCAGCTGTTTTACAAGGCACCAGTGTTCCTGTGAGCAAGGGTGCCTTCTCCCCACCGACCAAGCACAGCGCCGTACTTATGTAGTATAGTGGTCATGCTTGGTATCACTGCTCAGCTCCATTCACTGTGCTGTGCCTAGGCCATGTGACCGATGAACGTTTTGTCACATGACCTGGGGAAACCTGAGAGAAGACCGCGGTGCTACTGTGAGCGCTGGTGCCTTCTCAAACAGCTGATCGGCAGGGGTCTCGCATGTCGGAACCACACCAATCAGATAGTAATGACAGAAGATAGGTCATCAGTATTAAAAACTTGGAAAACACTCAAACATATTTTTATAGAATGTTTGGTGATTTTCTTTAAAATTGTCAATATCACTACCTATATTAAAAAAAAAAATCCTAAAATCTTGCAATTTTTGCACTGGCCACCATTTGCATATACTAGAACAGTATTTTTCTCAGCAGTGCACGCACATATGAACCATGGGACCAACACAGATGTCTTCAGCTGCCAAGTGCACATGTAACAGGTCAGCCAGTTTTATAGGTACAAATCTGCTGACAGATGCCCTTTAATGTAAAAAAGAGAAATCAATACATTTCCTCTTACAGTGTCAGATGTGCAGCTTGAAAAACATTAAAGAAGTGACAGTAATATACGGCTACATTTCATTTTAATGTTTTACGATATAAAGTAGGCTGGTGCTGTTGCTCCTGAAACAATCATCTTTCAATGATTCTTTATTTAACACATCTCAATTCGCAATAATTTACATATACTGCAGATCTTTGCCTTGGCAGGTCTTCGTATTTTCTGTTTATTTTGCTCCTTTTCATTTAACCCTTAGAGTCCCAGCGCCATACATGTACTGCGCTCTGATCGGGCGGGCACAGGAGCTGCGCCCGCCCGATCAGCGGCAGGAGATCGGCTGTGCCCAGGTGCCGGACCCCTGCTGAATGCGCCAGCATCGGTGAAAACACCGATGCCGGCACATTATCCCTTCATGTGCCGTGGTCAGCGCTGACCGCGGCACATGTGGTGTGCGGGAGTTCATTCATCCAGGATGGCGAGCGGGGGGCTATCGGGTCCCCGCGCTACTGTGACAGGGAGCCGATGGCTCGGATAGCATCCCGATGCCTTCCTTAGGCATCGTGGCTGCTAACCCTGCGTGCCTGTGCAATCCAGCCCCCTGGATCGCACAGGAAGCAGGCTGTAAGTGTATTACACAGAGTAATACACTTACAGCCAATGCATTACAATACAAAAGTATTGTAATGCATTGTAAAGGGGATCAGACCCCCAAAAGTTAAATAAAGTGGAAAAAAAGTTCCAAAATAAAGTTTCCTAAAAAAAATAATAATAAAAGTTTCAAGTAAAAAAAAACGCCATTTTCCAAAAAAAAAAGTTTTAAAAAATTGTAAAAAAAAGGTAAAAAAAGAAAGATAAACATATTATTAGGTATCGGCGCGTCCGTATGGACAGGCTATATAAAAATATCACGTCATCCACCTCGCCAGGTGAACGCAGTAAAAAAAAAAAACCTGCCAAAACAGACATTTTTTGGTCACCTTCCCTTACAAAAAGTGTAATAGCAGGCGATCAAAAAGGCGTATTTATCCCAAAATGGTACCAATCAAACCGTCATCTTGTTCCGCAAAAATGATACCCTACCTGAGACAATTGCCCGAAAAATAAAAAAATATGGCTCTCTGAAAATGGCAACACAAAAAAAAGATTTTATTCTGTTCAAAAATAAATCTAATGTGTAAAACTTTCCAAAAATAAAAAAGTTAGACATATTGGGTATCGTCGCGTCCGTAAAAACCTGCGCTATAAAAATATTACATGAGATGGCCCCCCAGGCAAATGCTGAAATTTAAAAAAAAACAAAAAAACTATGCCATAACATGCCTCACAAAAAGTGTAATACCACACAATCAAAAAGGCGTATTTACCCCAAAATGGTATCAATCAAACCATCATCTCATCCCACAAAAAATGAGCCCCCACATAAGACTATAACTAAAAAAAATAAAAATCAATGGCTCCCGCAAACCAATCCATCAAAATCTGTGTTGTAAAATCCATATGGCGTTCCTTCCATTCTGAGTCCTGCCATGTGCCCCCACAGCACTTTACCACCACATATGGGGTGTTGCCGTATTCAGGAGAAAATGGGTAACAAATTATGGGGTGCTTTTCTCCTGTTACCCCTTGTGAAAATGAAAAATGTGGGGCTAAAGCAACATTTTATTGTAAGAAATGAAACTTTTCATTTTCACAGCCAAGTGTTTCCAAATTCCGTAAAACGCTTAGGGGGTCAAAGTGGCCAGTACCCCCCTTAATATATTCGTTGAAGGGTGTAGTTTCCAAAATGGGGTCACTCTTTGAGGGTTTCTACTGTAGGGGTACGTCAGGGTCTCTCAATTATAAAATGGTGCCTAAAAACTATTCTAGCAAAATCTGCCCCCAAAATCCGTATGGCGCTCCTTTCCTTCTGACCACTGCCACAAACCCATAGAGACGTTTACCACCACATATGGGGTATTTCTGTAAACTGCAGAATCAGGGCAATGTATATTGAGGTTTAATTTGCTGTTAAACCTTGCTGTGCTGCAAGAAAAAAATTATTAACATGAATAATCTACCAAAAAAGTGACATTTTGAAATTTCACCTCCATTTTCCTTTAATTCTTGTGGAACACCTCAAGAGTTAATAAAGTTTGTAACATCAGTTTTTCATAACTTGAGGGGTGTAGTTTCTAAAATGGGGTCATTTATGGGGGTTTCCATTAGGTAAGCCTCACAAAATCACTTTATAACTGAATTGGTGCTCAAAAATATGGTTTGAGAAATTTTGTTGAAAATTTGAAAAATACCTTCTAAACTTCTAAGCCCTCTAACTTCCTAAAAAAATAAAATTACATTTACAAAATGATGCCAACATAAAGTAGACATATGGGGAATGTTAAGTAATAACTATTTTTGGAGGTATTACTATGTATTTTAAAAGTAGAGAAATTGACATTTGGAAATTTGCTAATTTTTCAAAATTTTTGGTAAATTTGGGATTTTTTCATAAATAAGGGTGAAATATATTGACTCAAATTTATGACTGTCATGAAGTACAATGTGTCACGAGAAAACAATCTCAGAATGGCCTAGATAAGTAAAAGCGTTTTAAAGTTATTACCACATAAAGTGACACATGTCAGATCTGCAAAAATCGGCCTGGGATTTAAGGTGAAAAGTGTCTCGGTACTGAAAGGGTTAAACTCTTCAGTAAACAAATATTTCAAAATAAAAGAAAATTGAATTTATATTATATAATATATGCAAATGAGCCTCTAGGGGACTGCTGTGTTCTCTGCACTTTGATTGACAGGGTCAGGCAGTGAAGACGTAATTATGCCTGGCTTTCTCTATCAAAGTGCAGAGGGCGCGGCAGCTGCAGAGACAGCAAAGCCTTTAGGTGTAATGGCAACACCCCCATTGCTCCTAGTGGCTCATATGCATACAATAAAACATAATTTTTCTCACACATATGAACATGGGACCAACACAGATGCCTTTAGCTGCCAAGTGCACATGTAACAGGTCAGCCAGTTTCATAGGTACAAATCTGCTGACAGATGCCCTTTAATGTAAAAAAGAGAAATCAATACGTTTTCTCTTACAGTGTCAGATGTGCAGCTTGAAAAACATTGAAGAAATGACAGTAATGTACAGCTACATTTCATTTTAATGTTTTTCGATAAAGTAGACTGGCGCTGTTGCTCCTGAAACAATCAACGCCAACTGTTTCAAAATCAAAAACAATTTGCAAATGTATGCTCCCTCTGTGTTTCTTTGCACTTTACTTATTTTTTAATATATTGAAGATTGATGTTTTGTGTACGTGAATAGAACAAACTCTTATGTTCCAGGTAAAATAACACTACATTTCCATCTTGCTTTCACGTAGGTTCCGCCTATCCATTTCTCTTCATTCTTTTCTAAATTTATGTCAGGTTGTCATGGAAACTAATTTGATAACTTTAGCTTGCTGCTAACTAGAGAAATATGATAATATTACAGAAGTATAGGCAGCAACATAAAATAAAGATGACAAGTGAATCACTACCTGATTTTATTGCTAATAATAATACTACTAAAAGTTAATGATTTTTTATAGCAAGCATAAAAGTTAACATGATGCTAAATTATTTGTGTACTATAATCTTTACTGTTCTGTTTGGTTGGTTTTAGTTTTTAGGTTTGTTTATACATATTTTATACTGATTTCTGCCACTGTTACTTTACAAACAGCAGATCTTCAAACTATACATACATAAAGTATATATATATATATATATATATATATATATATATATATATATATACTGTATATATATATTTTATAATGATGGAAAAATACATCTGTCCATCTAGTTCAGGTGTTAACCTGCAAGCTGATTCAGAGGAAGGCAAAAAAAAAAAACCTGTGTGGTAGAAGCCAATTTTCCTCACTTTAGGTGGGAAATGACCCATCTCTAGTAACTATAACCGGTAATATTATTATACTCCAGAAATACATCCAGGCCCCTCTTGAACTCTTTTAGTGAACTCACCATCACCACCTCCTCAGACAGAGAGTTCCATATATATATATATATATATATATCTTCCTTGGACATAAGGGTTGTAGACAGACAGTGTTATCCTTGTAGCCATGAACCCATAGATCTGTATATAATAAACGTAATAAAGAAACCACAGTTTGAGGCAAAAATATAATTTATGTAATACTACGGATTAAAACATTAAAATTGTTTCCGCTTAATACACAAAGGGAATGTGTCATCCTTAACTTTATGCTTTTTGGAGCTCATTACATCTTCCACTTGCTTAACTGTTCACATTAACAGTAATTTAGACGAGGGGTGCCCAAACTTTTGCATGCTTCTATATACATAAGATCTGTCCTGTTTTCTAAAATAACAAATACAACCAGACAGTAGAAACAATATGATTGAATTCCTTGTCCCATTTTGTGCCATCTTCACATTTTGTGCCATATTCCTCTTCAAATATACTGCTGTTCTGGCATCTAATGATCATTATGGAAAGTCAAGCAAGTTTTCTCCCAGTCCCTGTATGAATCTGTGCGCATTCGTATACTCCATGGTATGAGAGGTATAGTAACTGCGCATAACAATGACCCAGATTTATGAATCCTAAATATGGTGTAAATTTAAGCTGTCTAAACCTGCACCAGATTTATCACAGTAGTTCGGGCTAGATAATAAATTTGGTGCGAGGACAATTTTCTCTGACTGGCTTAGGGCTCATTCACACGGTCATTGTAGGGCCATCGGCATATTGTGGCCCGAATACAACGGGTCCGCAATACACGGCCACCGGTCGTGTGTGTTGGAAATTGGCCGCAGCAATACAAAACTTCTTGAGACGACTTCTTCTTGAGAAGATTCTTTTGTTTATTCTGAGACAAGAGCAGCAAGACAGCATTGAAGTAAATATGAAAATCATGCAGAATATGGCATGATGTAGATGAAAGTATGGAGCAGCAGTAGAAAAATGGCAGTGCGGAGTGTCCCCAAATATGGTATTTTATACCCCATAGAACAAAGGAATAATTAGTGTTATAATATAGGTTTGCCTCAGTGTACCGCAATCCAGAGGAGTGAATGGTGACACACCTAAATTACATCATTATTATACATAACATGTGACCTCACAGATACTTTACTATTCATAATCATTGATGTACATAAGTTGCACCTCCAACATCAATATGCATAAGGAAGACTTGCGCCTCCTTATACTTCATGATGGTTAATTGGCTAAAATATTTCTAACACATATGAGAATGAATATCTAATGTATCTTTAACCTTTGATCCCTTGTCCTCTGATTCCATTATCCTTGAAAGTGTTTGTTTGCCATAAACTAAAGAAGCTGACAAATGTCCACTAACCGAGTATCTAAAAGAAGCTATGGAGGACATAAATATGTCACTAAGACTCCCTGATCTCATAACTAGCTCTTTCTAAACAGAAAACATAGGTTTTAATTGATCACCTAAGGACCTCTGTTTTCTTAGCAACAGTACATCAGTATTCAAGGTGACTTTTTAGCTAAGCTTTAAGATAGAAATATAAGATGTCTGACTAAGACAACATGGTGGACTATCAGATCTAATCCTGATTCTCCAACAAGCCCCCCTTTTGTACTTTTAGTTCTTTCAAAAGTACAAAATTCACACAAATAATTCACTAACAGGTTCTCCCCCATAATGATTATTATAAGCTCATCAGTAGGTTCTCTGATTAATCTGATTATAAATAACTTTAACATTTTCCTGTCATCTGATAACTCATCACTGGGAGTCCTAATCCATAAATGTTATATTAAAATACATAAATATTAACTCCATGTATAACTTAGTAAAGATGATGTAAACATAACCCTGCGTAAGTATTAACCCCTTCAACCCCGGGCCTGTTTTCACCTTCCTGACCAGGCCATTTTTTGCAAATCTGACATGCGTCACTTTATGTGGTAATAACTTTGGAACGCTTTTACTTATCCAAGCCATTCTGAGATTGTTTTCTCGTCACATATTGTGCTACACGACTAGTAAATTTGTGGCAAAATATTTCATTTTTATTTTTTAAAAAATACCAAATTTGGTAAAATTAGCAAATTAGCAAATTTCAATTTCTCTACTTTAAAATTATATAGTAATACCTGCTAAATAGTTATTATTTTACATTCCCCATATGTCTTCTTTATGTTGGCATCATTTTATAAATGTCATTTTACTTTTTTGAGACGTTAGAAGACTTAGAAGTTTAGAAGCCATTTTTCAAATTTTCAACAAAATTTCCAAAACCATTTTTTTAAGCACCAATTCAGATATAAAGTGATTTTGAGTGGTTTACCTAATGGAAACCACCCATAAATGACCCCATTTTAGAAACTACACCCCTCAAATTATAAAAAACTGTTTCTACAAACTTTGTTAACCCTTGAGGTGTTCCACAAGAATTAATGGAAAATGGAGGTGAAATTTCAAAATTTTACTTTTTTGGTAGATTTTTCATGTTAATAATTTTTTTCTTGCAAAACAGCAAGGGCTAACAGCAAACTAAACCTCAATATACATTACTCTGATTCTGCAGTTTAAAGAAATACCCCATATGTGGTGGTAAACGTCTCTATGGGTTTGTGGCAGTGGTCAGAAGTAAAGGAGCGCCATACGGACTTTGGCTTTGGAGGCAGATTTTGCTAGAATGTTTTTAGGCACTATTTTGTAATTGAGAGACCCTGACATACCCTTACAGTGGAAACCCTCAAAAAGTGACCCCATTTTGGAAACTACACCCTTCAAAAAATATATTATAGGGGGTACTGGCCACTTTGACCCCCTAAGCATTTTACGGAATTTGGAAACACTTGACTATGAAAATGAAAAGTTTCATTTCTTCCAATAAAATGTTGCTTTAGCCCCAAATTTTTCATTTTCACAAGGGGTAACAGGAGAAAAGCACCCCATAATTTGTTACCCATTTTCTCCTGAATACGGCAACACCCCATATGTGGTGGTAAACTGGTGTGGGGGCACTTGGCAGGACTCAGAACAGAAGTAGCGCCATATGGATTTTGCAGCACAGATTTTAATGGATTGGTTTGCGGGAGCCATTGATTTTTATTTTTTTGAGTTATTGTCTTATGTGGGGGCTCATTTTTTGCGGGAGGAGGTGACGTTTTCATTGGTACCATTTTGGGGTACATAAGACTGCCAAAATGGCTGTTATGGCATAGTTTTTTTTTTTAATTTTTACAGCATTCACCTGGGGGGCCATCTCATGTAATATTTTTATAGAGCAGGTTGTTACGGACGCGGTGATACTCAATATGTCAAACATTTTTATTTTTGGAAAGTTTTACATGCATTTTTGAACAGAATAAAATCTTTTTTTTGTGTTGCTATTTTCTGAGAGCCATATTTTTTTATTTTTTGGGCGATTGTCTCATATAGGGTCTACATTTCCGTGGGACAAGATGACGGTTTGATTGGTACAATTTTGGGGTAAATAAGCCTTTTTGATCACCTGCTATTACACTTTTTGTGAGGCAAGGTGAAAAAAATGGCTGTTATAGCATAGTTTTTTTAAAATTGTATTTACAGCATTCACCTGGGGGGCCATCTCATGTAATACTTTTTTTTTTTTTTTAAATATTCCCCTTCCTTTATTATACTTTCTCCAAATACAAAATTCAATAATAAAATAACCATTTTTTATAACCCCCCCTCCCATTCCCCATCCCTTAATACACTTGTTTATAGTATAAGGCATCATTACCTACAAGATCCACCCGTTTACATACCCAAATACCGTTTAATACTCAATTTTTTCCCCCTCCCTCTTCTACCCCCCTAACTCTTCACCAATTAGTTACTATCCTAAAATCCTGAGACGAGAGGGATAGATAAAAGAAGAGTAAGAGGAGATATAACAATAAGTAAGACCAGGCAGAAGAAAAGAAAGAAAAAAAAAATTTCCTCGAATCAAATTAAATAATTTAAACAAGCAGGTCCTAGAACCAGCTTTGTCCTCAACGCCTCTTCATCCAAATCAAACACACCTTATCTAGGTGCAGTATCACCCTTCATTCTCTGTTCAAAATATATTCTCAAACATAGTTTATGCAACTCTTGGCTCCAATTTGCCCCATGGTATGACTTCCCGATTAGGATATCATCCATCGGACTATGTTCCTCCAGCTCCACCCCGGGATATATCCAAGGATAGTCCACAGTCACTGTGAAGCCCACCAATATTAAAATTCGGCTGTAAACAAACAAACCGTAACATATATAATAGGGAGTTTCATTAAACTCTTCTTCCATATATTAAACTTTCCAAACATACAACAACATCCACCGGGCGTATTGAACAATTGTAAAACATCAACGAAATAGAAAAAGAAGAAGAAAAAAAAAACCACACACACACACACACACTGCCTGACTCCCCCCCCCCCCCTTCTCTCAACCCGCTGGAATCGCCTCAAACTCTAGCTTCTACTACAACATCTTACTGTTACTCTACATCTATCCCTCAATCTCAGGTACCTCTTGGGTCTTGATGCTTATATACCTTACAAATTCCAGAACCCCCCTTCCCTAGGTATAGGTGGCCATCGACATGCTCCCATTTCATTATTACATCCATATTACATATTTCGGTATAACATCAAACATTATTATTAGAGATGAGCGAGTAGTGAAATATTCGAAAGTTCGAAATTCGATTCGAATAGACTGCGAAATTCGACTATTCGACCGAAAATCGAATCCCATTAAAGTCTATGGGAAAAAACTGCTCGCCACTTGGAAATCTCAATTCGACCACTTGGAGGTCACCAAGTCCACCCTGAAACCTCAGAAAAGGATGCCAACACTGCTGGAATGCAACTGGGACAGCAGGGGAAGCATGTCTGGGTGCATATAACGCGCCCAAGTCGCACTATTACGCCACTATCACAGGCCTCTCAACAATACACTCCAAAGACAATGTAACCTCTCTGTAAAGTGAGACCATACAAGGAACCTTCTTCCTCTACATTGCCATGGACCCCAAGCCAAACTAGACAAAAAGAAGATAAAATTCTGCACCCCTTAAAATCACGTTGCCTATGACAACCACAGATGGCATAGGCAAAGGGGAAAGCAAATAGACCCCACCCCTAATTGTCATTGTGTGTGTGTGTGAGATGTGGTCAGACATGTCTTCTTTAAAATGTAAAAACAACTCAAACACATGCAGAAGCCTTAAAATGCCCAAATTGTTGGCGCTTGAGATGTCAGTGACCCGACCTGGCCCAGTGTCATGTCTAAGCAGGTAAAGCAGTGGGGATGTTGAGGGATGCGTAGGACCGCAAAAGGCAGGAAGAGGCCGTGGGCTGGCCAGAGGCTCATGGAGAAGGCAGGCTAGAGCCCGCAGGGCCGCATCTCTTCCCTATAACAGGCCCCCACACAAAGCTCTCCCATCGAGGGCTCTTAGGTCCTTGTTGTGAAAATATTTTAATGAGTGCGCAAAGTTAGCTTGAGGTGAGCCCTCGAAAAAATTATATGGAGGCCCAAGAGGTGAGACCTCTTAAAAATTGTATTAAGGCTCAAGAGGTGAGCCATAATAAAAATTGTTTGTAGGCTCAAGAGGTGAGACGTCTTAAAAATTGT